>JAUPMH010181864.1:0-22545 GCA_032270665.1 Metridium farcimen
ACGAACGAACGAACGAACGAACGAACGAACGAACGAACGAACGAACGAACGAACGAACGAACGAACGAACGAACGAGCGAGCTACCGAACGAATAAACAAACAAACAAACAAACAAACAAACAAACAAACGAACGAACGTTTAAACTACTCGTGTCGATCCAGTTCTCCCGATCTTTATGGTTTTCTTTTCCAAACTTACACACAAACAAACAAATGAGCAAACGACCGAACGACCGAACGAACGAAAGAACAAACGAAAGAACAAACGAACGAACAAACAAAAACTGAGACAGACAAAGAAACGTATAAGAAAATGTACTCACTCTATTGTTGTTGAGGAACATTTCTGGTAGATAGAACAGTTCTGGAATAAGTTCCTGCAATCAAATATAGCCATTTTAGTTTATAACTTTAGGTAAACTACTACACCGCAAGGGTTGCAAGGGTGGCTTGATCGAGTCATAGTTTTTAAGATAATTTGAGTTGTTATGATTGTTGTTTGAGTTTAGATGCGAGTTGCTGCAAGCGGGTTGATGAGGTAATACCTTAACGTCAGATGTATCTCTTTGACAGTTTTTCCAAGCTGTGTTGATAGAAGAGAATGTCCGACCAGGATGATCAAATTTACCCCCTTGAAGGTTGAGGAATAGAGTGGCGAATGGTTCCTGGTACAAACAAACATCGTTAGTTTGAGGACAAAAAGGTTTTATTGTGTAAAGTAACGTACCAGTCTTATGAGCCATGCCAACGTGAACCCTGACGTAGAGTAGTGGGTGCCATAGTGGAACGGAGGGATATCATCATTCTCATCCCATGATGCATAGCGTTCTAAGAACTGGCTGTGACGATTTGGGTTCAAAGTACCGATAGGCTACGAAGAAGAAGAAATACCCGATAAATAAATCATTAGAAACAATTAGCAAATATTAGGAACATTATCAATCGTAAAGGAAGCAACACATTAAGAGATGGGGCCAATCACTAGTCTCCCATGCATGTTTTAGAACCCAGCGCGAAATATGAAAAGAAGAGAACCAATCATTGTTATCGTTTGTCATATTACCTTTGATAAATCCCTGTAATTTGTTGGGTCTTTCAAATCTAAAGTTGACGATTCATAGTTGGTTAACACCCAGGGGAAGACAGGATACTGGTTCAAGTCACAGTACGTTCGACCTGAATAACAACAACAAACGTTAGCAAGAATCGTGCAAAACTAATTGAATATATTAGGAAAACTCGAGCAAGCGAGAAAATCGATGTTAAAAATGAAAAAAATTGTCAGCCATAAATAAACCAATAAAAAAGGAACGTTCTTTATATGGGATAAAACGATTTGAACTCTAAGCTTTTTTTTCATATCGGTCCTCTTCCAACTGGTAAGACTGACTGGAGCTACATTTGCCATTTGCTTGCAAACAAATATTGGATATCTCGATATCCCACGCTCTGATTGGCTGAGAAGCGTTCTCTATAACTCAACAGAGCAAGGAACGTCGATTCGCTTGATTTTAGCTACTTATATTTTATAAAAGAAATAGAAAACTCTATTGAGTTCTAGAGCACTTGGGAATTTTAAGAGTACTCGATAGAGCACGCTGCCTCCTTTTTTATTTCTTCAGTATAGTTGCTTTACCTGCGATGGTGTTCAAGAACATCAAGTACTGGAAGTTATCAATCTCGCCACGTTGCCATCTACTAGTCATAGTTGATTTCTGGAAAAGCTGTTTAGGGGAATACAAAGACGCAGCCCTAAAAGAACATCGAATTAATACAACAGTTTAATAATCACAAATAGCTCGCTAACAACTCCATACATATTGATGCAATAAGCGACTGCGTTTTGGCATTAAGTGACTCTGCATTTATGAATCGACTTTCTCGGTTATCTAAATAACCACTACTTTGAGTTTTTTGACTGAGCAGATACCTTGTTTCTGTTATTCCAAAGAATGATCCCACTCCAACAGGTGGCAACGCCCTAACGACTTTCTTTACAGTTTGCTGATCAGAAAACTTGAACAGTGCTGAATCTAGAAAACAAAAAATAACAAAGACGTTAAGAGAGAAAACACACCCAGAATATCAATTCATCATATAGACGGTCAAAACCGAAAAATAATCAACAAATAAAAGCAAGCAGGCAGACAATCTGATAAACAGAGACAGTAACATGACTAATACTGTTAGAGGGAAAAAACAGTCAATGGAATATAACCATGAATTATGCACTAGGTACATTTCAACTTACTTCCACTAGCGAAGAAAATCTCCACAGCGCAGTTTTGTAATAAGTACCGTCGAGAGAAAATTGCCTTGATTTGGTCCACCATCCATTTGCCATGGAGACCTTCCACAAATAGAAGAACCTGTAACGCAATCACACACAACGTTACATTCAATGATTATTTTACTGCCTTTATCGACATTCTAACAAATATGTATTGCAAGACCTCACGGTTTCAGTCTTTTTCTTAGGCTGCGTAGCAAGCGTTTCTTTTGGGGGAACGGGAAAAAGTTGTTTTGGGATAGCTGTGTTGCCGATATGGCCGCGCGAAAACTTCGTTTTTTGTACTCGACTTAGGTTTCGCGCGGCCATATCGGTAACACAGCTATCCCGAAACAACCCGAAACAACTTTTTCCCGTTCCCCAACTGCAAAGAAACGCTTGCTACGCAGGCTATCTTTTTTCTGAGTTGGGGTTCCTGTGGTGAAATATTGACGGTAATTTTTATCATGAATATACATTTTATCGATTGTTCAACAATACAAATAGAGCGTGATTCTAATTTAGTTGTTTTCATCAGTTGAAATTTCAAATTTTAACTGTATAATGATCAATAGTGAACATGGAATAGAGTTATGAAATTTATGTTCACAAATAATATCGAGCATTTAGAGCGAGCTTGTGTGGTGTTACGTGACATATGTGTGTTTAAGATTTAAGTGACTTACTAGATAGATTGTTTATTAATATATCCATTGTAGCCCACATAGGCAGAATTACAGCTATTTTACAAAGAGTTAAAATTACAATTAAAATACTAAAACTTGACTTAAAGGTACTATATACATCCAAGAATTATGATACTGAGTAACTAACGTCTAAAGTAGATTCTAAGTGTTAAAACTATGCATTAAAACTAGAAACCCATTGCTGCTACATTAGACATAATATAATTTGATTGGAAGCGCTTTGTTTTGAAGACAGGAACGTTGAATTTACGGCTACTTCTTAGCGAGATATTACAATAGTATGCGCTAGCTGTGTGGTGGACAATCTTATGGCATTGATTGTATACAAAAACTCTAAGTGTAAAACTTAAATTGTGTGCGAGTAAATACAGTTCCCTGCAGCCCTAGGAACCAGTTACAAATACCATCTTGGGTTACACGTGCCTAGTTGCTGATAATTCCATGTACAGTTTGCCGGACAGTTCGACCATAGCATACACACGGACAAACAAACAATGTCAACAAAACATCTGGATATTACTATCAAATCGAATGCTTTATTGAGTTTGTCGGCAAGACAGACCGGCGTAACAAAGACAGACAGTCATTTTAACAAAACACCTAGATATTACAATGGGATAGTTACTGGCCTCCAATAACTCTCCGGTCATCTTCTACACTTAGACTCAACTCTGTAAACTACAATCTAAAGTCATATGGTTCCAGATCCTTTTCCATTTGTGCTCCTAAACTTTGGAACAGCTTGCCTGATACTACCCGCTCTTGTGAAACTCTGAACGTTTTCAAATCTAAACTTAAAACTTATTTTTACCTTTCCTAATAACTGTAATTTTATTTATTTTGAGTGTACATTGAATTGTAAAGTGCCTAGGACATGATTGGATAGGCGCTATAGACATGTTGTTATTTTTAAAATTCTCGGACAGACAGACCGTAACGACAGACAAAGCGAGAGTCGAAAATAAACATGCGGCTAAAAAAAGATTCCCATAAACCATAGTAATATTGACAGATTAAGGAACCAACTGACAGTATTTCGCCGCCATGAGTAAGTTCATGTATCGTATTGATCCTCAAATAAACATAGGATTAACAAACCAACACGAAATTGGTCAGCCATCGAAAAATCGAAATAATAATTGCAGTTAACATGTATATATAAATTACAGTTCATTTCCTTTAATGTTCTTATGAACATACTTGGTCAGTTTTTAGACGATGCGTAATTGTAATTAAACGGCAAATCCCAATCAATTTACTTCAACATCTGAATTTACCGCGTTGACGCCATAGCTGTAGCTATGGTTACACATACACGCTTCTCTTCAGCTTTGTCACTCTTAATTCTTTTTAAAAAAAGGTTAAACCATTTTTAATATCCAGAATACTAAGTAACATAAATTGTCCAATTTTCGATACATGTGACCAATTGTCGTTCAATTTTGATTCTCATTTTGTGGTAAATCTTTGTTTAGTCATGCAAATGTTGCCAATTTAGGCGATGCCGCGGCTCGCTTCGTTTGGTGGGACTTATTGTGGAAATCTTTTGATCCACTTAGAGAGATGTTTCTTTGGCGGAATGTTAACGTTAATTGGCACGAGGAGAGCATTATTTCCATCGTTAGTTCTTTCGATGTAAGGCATTAATAATAATATTACAAACACTAAAACAAGAATATGATTTCAATCAGTAAGCCTGTAGACAAACATGAACAGAATCTCTGGAGGCCAGAAAAGCTCAATTGAAATGAAATTAATTAATCAAGAATCGGGAATTAATAAATTAGAAGTCCGAATAAGAAGGAAGAGATATGAGATATTTAACTTCAAGGAGTAGTGTATTAAAGTATTTCAAGTGCTGACAAGTAATCGATGAGATTTTACCAGGCAACAACTGGCTTTGAATGAATCGAGATGCAATCGTTTTTCAAAATGAAATGTAATTATACAAAATGAAAATTAAGAGGCCGCAAAGCATGTGTAATTTTGGGTCACGTCAAATAATTGTGTAAAATTTGAAGCGCTCAAAGATAAAAGTGTTGGATTGTGTTTAAACAAAAACGTTTATGTACAAGGAAGACAAATAGTAAAGATATAGTGGTGAAAACAAGGTATAGTTAATATGATGGTCGGGAAGTCTCATAGATGACATCCCACCAATCAAAAAACTTCTATGTCAAAGATCTTCATATTCCTGATGGTGAATTTAATTTCAAAAGTAAAGATTTCAATTAAAGAAAAAAGGAAGTAAAAGTCGTCGAGTTATCAATGGCTTCCTGCAAATAATCCGGCTTAGTTTTAAAGCAGAATAAATGTTATGTTGGCTGATTAAACACAGGAAAATTGTCAAGTAAATTAACTAAAGACAAGCGAGCACGAACATGGAAATCTCAAAAAAAAAATTGTAGCCGATTCAAACTGGGCGTAATAAAGTGTTACATTGCTTAATAATAATCACTGTATGAAATCACAATCTTTTCCTACTAAATATCAGTGCAGAATTAATCGTTCGTTTGTAAGTGCTGCTTGCCTAATCTTAACATTAAAAGCAATTCCTTTTTAAATTCCAAAAAGGAATGGAAATCAATAAAGTTTAACCCTGCCCCTACAATGTATGTAGTTGTATAATATACCGACGCATAATGACACGAAGAAGTTTATAAAGTCAAGATGCTAATATGAATGAAGTTGTTTGATGAGAATAGCTTCACAAAGTTATGTCAATGCAAAATGAAAGGCATTTGTTCTGTATCGCTAGGGAACGGAGAAAAAGGTGAAAAGTTAAAAACAACAAAAATAATAATACAAGTAAGGGGAAATGTTTTTTGTATAAATTATGATACGCCCAAATAGCCTGAACACATAGGGTAAATATAATAGTTACTTAACAACAACAATGACAACTTGTTTATACTTTGTAAGTATATAGATATATATATATATTCTCCAATAAATTAATTTTGTACTTTGTACATACTGTGTTAAATAAATCTAATTTCAGTCAATGTACTTGAACTATTGTTAGTTAATCTATTTATCAAGGTGATCTTTAAGGCAGTAATAAAGAACCTATGGGAGTGGCATAGGAAAGAGGGGTCAACAGCCTAAAGCGATTAAGGTGTATGGACCATGGAAGATAACTTCTATAGGGATTCAAAGCTTGATGGGTTTGTAGTCAAGTCTCTCGCTAACGTCCAAACTTGTTTGGCTGCCTGGTCTAGAGATGATTTCGATTTGGCTGAAAACAAGTCGACACCTTTCAAGAAAAAGTGAGGACATTTTCTGCACTGAAGACATGACACTATTTGGAGAAGTACGCCATTGATGCGATCAAACAAGGAATCTTCGTCCCACTCGTATTCACTGGGATGTTTTTCACATTCATACAGTACTAAGTTCGATAGATGTATGTATTCTATAGGCTCGCCAGGGATGACAAGATGTTTGTCACATAAGGCTTTTAACATACTAACACACACTTTACGACAGCCACCAGATAGGAGAAGTTCTTCTGCATCAGAGAATGATAAAACCCACGCATCCCCCTCGGTATTTACTGGTTTAGAGGTAGGATAGGGATCTCTGGCTAATAAATTAAACCCTCTAAGCTTTACATTGGCGATGCTGGGCTGACTTGGCCATGCTGAAGCTAGTGTTGGCCATGAACATGAATTCTGCGGCCATATCGAACCACATCGAAAGGCAGGAACTAGTTCTACGGTATAAAGATCTGATACACTTAGTAGAGCAGAGAAGCTGTTGCTTGAGATGAGACGTACTTGAGACTGCAAGTTCCCGCGGCGTATTGCTTCAGACACCAGCGACGTGAACCTTGAACGCATCTTACGTGCTGACAAATAACCTGACGCGGTAATAAACTCCGTCCATAGAGACATAGATCTCTTCCGTTCATCACTTAGCTTTAGCATAGCGCATCCATGCGGACAGCCGTCATCGATGAAGTTAAAAACACCCATTTGATTAAGGAATAGGCTAACCTCAAAACGATTGGGCGACAGGACTTGTAGTCCGACATACCGGCCATCGACCTGCTTTAAGGATGATATAAACCTTGGCTCGAGTGCTTCAACATGCTTAAGAACATCCTGCATAACACGGCATACGTTAGTCACTGCTTGGTAAACCTCGCTTTTACGTCGATGTACACGATTCCTAACAAAATGTTTCATCGTAATATGCCTTTGGCCAGAGAAACAGGCCATTCCTTAGTGATGAGATATCAAAGGTCTGTAGCCAGTACAGAGACCAAATGAAATAGTTGACGTTGAACCGGCGTATTTCAGTAGTTGGGGTTTTCCGGAGCAAAGTATTAAGGTGCCATAGTCGAAGCAATTGAATCTGTCAGGTCCTATTAATCTCCTTAACAAAGACCAAAACCGAGTCACAGCCAATAAAACACGAGGGTCGGTCAATCATTCATTAAACCAATCCCTCGCTACACCGTCAATCTACGACGCCTAAGAGAACGTTACTTTTGATTTGGTACTAACATCCACTCAATCAAAGTGGGCACTACAGCCTTGACTATTGAAATGCACTTGTTTAAGAGGTAAAACGATGGTTTAGGTTTTTATCACATGCCGGCTCGTTTGCTTATCATATTAACATCGACCGCCCACCGTTTTTGTATTATTGCAGACGATATCGAAACCATGCATTTATCCAAGCGCTGATTTATTGCAGTCAGCCAAGCGAGAAACAACACAATTTATGAGCTATTTAGCGGTATACATAATTTATGGTGAAATATGTACTTGAACTCGTACAACAATTAAACGACCTGCTTTGGTCTTACAGGGGTTCGACTAATTATACTTTTAATATTGCGCACAGAGAAAATGTCAATGGCGGTCTCACAAACCAATAACGAAAGAACAAATACTCGCGGCTTGGCAAAGACCATCGGCAAGAATAAATAACTGAATTCTGCAACATAATATTCATTTTGATTGAGGGCCTTTTCTGTGGTATTACGAACAAAGAGGCTTGATATTACATGGGTTTATATGAAGTGTTGAATAAGGCGAGAATAAAGTGTGTGGGTATTTATAAAGTGTTTTAAATAAGGCGAGAATAAAGTGTGGATATCGTGTGTGAATATATATATATGAAGTGTTAAATAAGGCGAGAATAAAGTGTGGATATCGTGTGTGGATATATATGAAGTGTTTTAAATAAGGCGAGAATAAAGTTTGGATATCGCATGTGGATATATATGAAGTGTTAAATAAGGCGAGAATAAAGTGTGGATATCGCGTGTGGATATATATGAAGTGTTAAATAAGGCGAGAATAAAGTGTGCATATCGCGTGAATACAGTGTACGGTAATCAAGAACTAAGGCGTTTTAATACGGTCAAGGCGTGAGAAGAAATTAAGCCGATAATACTTCGACTAAGAGCGATAAGCAGCAATTCCCAAGCTGGACAGTAATGGCGCCCCTTGTAAGCCATGAGTTGGACTGATAGAAGATCGAATGGTATCACATGACGGATAGCACTTGGTATTGACCCGCTAAACTATTGGAGGTGTTTAAATATAAACATACACACAATACAAACACAACAAACCCGACGACCTAAGTGTCAAACAGTATTTACATCACTTCACAAATAACTTTTGCTCGCTAGAAAAACGGAAGTGCTATATATTGTTATATTCATTAACAGATTCTTAACTATTGACTACATCTACACAAACTTCTAACATGTCCGGTGTTAAAAACTGGCCTTTTTTAATCAACCCATAAAGCAACAGGGAGGCAGCCTGGTATCAAACGCTCGATTTAATTGGCCGGGTCTATTTGATAAAGAGTTCATCTCATGACGTCACAGTGTTTGGATGGGTCTTCAGACGGTCAACAAAAGAGCCGATGATTAAAATCGAACATAGCAGTTATTACCTCTAAAATAGCTAATAAAACTGCGCAACGCTTGGCTGGTCTTGCTGATTAAAACGAGCTGGCAACAGATCTGTCTAGTTGATTAGGTGCCACTCAAAAGCTACACACAGTTTACCTTTACACAGAGACAACGTTTGCCTTTTTGAATCAAAAGAGCACCGTTTTATGTTGTTTACTCAAGAATGGAAATGGCTGTTAATTGAATAAGTATGGCCCTTTTGTAATCAACATTTGTACATATCTTACTTGAAAATTCACTGCTTTTGTGCAATGAAATGCCACAGAAAATAACATTCGTGGTAAGTGCTTTCTAAAGATCGCCTTTTCAAAAGACTTATTGTTGTCAAAGGAGTCAATTAAAAACTACTCGGCGACAGGTCTTCAATTGATGTTTCAATAGCTGGTCGGTGTTGACACCAAAGGACAGCCCACATCGAAATCACGATTACACTTTACAACCGAAATGAATATATGAACTTTTCAATTAAAACTTTTCGTGAAAAATCAATTTC
Organism: Metridium farcimen; assembly: GCA_032270665.1. Lineage (NCBI taxonomy): Eukaryota > Metazoa > Cnidaria > Anthozoa > Actiniaria > Metridiidae > Metridium > Metridium farcimen. Next base: position 9,412 of record JAUPMH010181864.1, read on the forward strand.
TTGTCAAAGAAACTTAAAGAAAAGCTGGCGTAGTATTATACTACAATAATAAAGTCAGCTTTAGTCAGAAGTACACAATTCATAAGCTGCCCTTCTGTCTTTGAATACTTTTTCTATTTTATCGCATTTTAATTGAGTTTTAAAGGTTGCTTTTTTAATAAAGCTGTCAAATTTTTGGTGGAGATTTAAACCAGTAAAACCGATGTTTTTCTTGAATATTCAAAATTAATTCCAAAAAGAATCAAAAGCCTTTCGTGGTGGTTGTAAATGGCTAGGGGATGAAGTGCTTTGATTAAAGACAAGGAAACATCACTGTTTGGCTAACACATTTCCAAGCTATTAAGGAAATACGGTAACCCTCTTATAGAATCAGACAAATGAAGGCAACGTAATAATAAATAACCAAGTTTAATGAGCTCTTAGTTGTAACACGAAATGCTTTAGACATCAATAAAGCACATTCGACTCTTCAATTCAAAGTGGCTTCTCAATTTCTTAATGAAATAATTCATAGATTTGTGTAAGATCAGGACTTCAGATTCAATTGATAAATTGCGCTTTTTCTGATTCGATATCGCTTATCCATTCTTTTGATCAAGTCTTCTGATGTCACGTTTTTTCATTCGAACAAATTTTCAGTTTAATTTCGATTTGATCAAGTCTTCGATTTGTTATCCGATGAAATCTTCTGTTTTGTATATCAATAGTGTTGTACTATTTACTCCATCAAACGTTTTATGTTATTATATTCTATTGATTTTTTCGATCATATTTTCTTTTTATGTTTGATCATATCTATTTTAACAGACTTGTTACTAAAAATACACTCGTTTATGAAAGAGAAAAGGAATATGTTTTTAGTATAGAGTGGGTCTTACTATATACATTCTACAAATTATTCGCCTTTTTTCGATTTTGTTTCCTCAAAAATACAATGTTTCAAGTCAATTTTTTTAACAGGTGAACCCATAAATATAAAAAGAAAAAGAACAGTTATAAACACTACTCAATCACAGCCACGACGTTGATGAGCACTTAGCGAGCATCGAGGAAGCAATAAAAACCATGTACTAATTAGATAGCACCATCTAAAGGAGTGTATTAAAATAGAAGACACATCGATATCAGGAAATAGTTTGATAGCAAACTAAAAGGTTTTTAACTAATCTAATATTGTTTCATTTGGTAGCTAAAACGCACTTGGATCGGCAATATACCTCTCTTAATATCAACTTGAACCAACTGCGATATTTGGCGTAAAGATAACAGAATGAACAAACGTTTTTAAAATTAAAACAGTGAATCGACCTATATTCTTATTTTATTCAACTGTGATTTTTTACTTCTTGTGCAAAAAAAGGTTAAATTAAACAAAAACTCTATCAGCAGTCTTTCGTTATGGGCGTTCCGCGGTTTTGTGCAAGCTCTTCATTAACCTTCCTTTTTTAGCTTTTCTTTGTTGAATTTATCAATAATCGCTGATGAATCAGATGCAGTTGGCTATGTTACAAAAACTACAAACTGAATACACTGAGATAGAAAAGATAACTATAAAGAAAGAAATGTCCAATCTGCCATTTTTATGTACTGCGAGGAATTTGAACATCTAACTGTTCAAGCTAACTAAAATATCTAAGCAAATAAGCTAAATTTATTAAAAGGATTTCGACTTATTTTAATAAGTGGGAAAATAATTTTAAGTTGGGGAAAAAACATCGATTTAGTTGGGGTACAAAGGTAGTTAAAGATGTCAGTGGAACAATACAGTGTTCAGAATGGCAAATACAAGTGGGGTTATTGACAGCTTGAGCAGATTGGACCTGTTTTGGGTTTATCCTCTACTAATGAAATTAAACTCACCTTACAATAACCGTGGGATAACAATCGAACGAAATGAGATTTCTTTATTGAGCTGAAAACAATGTCGGAACACTGGTTTGACATTCTAGAGTTAGATAGACGGTATTTAAACTTTATATATCGATGTGCCAAGACTTGGATTTCAGCTGGAAATCAATGAACTCAAGATAAGAGGTACCAACACCTATATACAAGTAAAAACCGGTTGCGAATCAAAGTTTTAGAAGTGACGAAGAAAACACAAAAAAGTCCAGCAAAAATATCGATAATAGTATTGCCATTGTCACTTGCTAATTTAATAAAAATAAATAAGAGTATTAGAAGATTTGTTCCTCGAATAATTTGCCTCTTTCAGATGTAAAGCTCTACAGCAAAAACGTATTAAGACATATGAATTCGATATAGTGGTGTTAGTGATTTAGTGAACTACCAGCGTAACAGTACTGATTGTTTCCTAGTCTACATCGACCACTTCATTATATGTTTCACAAGTCATGTTATCCATTTCGTGATAAAGAAATCGTTGAATTTAGAGGGCAGTGCGTGTGCGAAGTGTGTGCGAGAGATATTGTCGGATTCCAAAACATGTAGTCAAAGTAGACAGAACAAGTTAGACTAAGGTGCTAGGTGCTACACAAAGGTGAAGCTTATTTTGCCAATTTTGTTTTAACCGTTGCAACGGAATGTTGTTTACAGTTATTGCAGGAATTCTACTATCGCCATTTGTTTTTTATAATATATAATAGGGAAAGATATTGCTCTTATTATCACGATGAATAGGGGGATATTATCACACTTGACCATCAACAAATAACCAATACTTGATAACAAACCAGTATTTCATTAACACAACAACAATCAAGTGTTTCAACTTGAAGATAAACGACTAAAACTGTACCATATGTGAACATATGTGAACATTTGAATATTGTACAGAATGCCCCTCTCCGGTCAAAAGACGCACAAACGAATAAAATACTATTGTAATACAATCGCAATGTTTGTCCTGGGCGAGGCGCTGCGTGGGTTTCTTGTAGTTTAGTGATTTCATTTACCAAGACCAATAACCGCTCTTCTAAACGAGATATTATGAAGTGTTTTATTGCTGTTCGTGATGTTGCTGTTGTTATTGTTATAAGATGAACACAATTTTGAAAAAATATTAATAAATGTACATTGTATTGTTTAGGAAAGGATTCGTTTCAAGTTTGAACTGAATTTTAATTTAAAAAATTCTGGTTTTAGGAACACCGTTCGGATTTCATCGTACGCCAACAACATAAAATTCCAATCTTACAAAAGAACTCAAGTTATGTAAGCCTTACTGTCTAAACGTCGTACCATACCTTTGTTAAATAAAGTGGATATTACCATTATTATAGTGCAATCTTATTATGGGAAAAAATTATAACAGAAAGTTGTTGCAAAAACATGATTTTAGCCTGTTTTTAGGCGTGGTTTTCATTATATAATAGTGCAAAACTCGGAAGATTCTTTACTTAACTTATTTTGTATAACTTATATTTATAAAAGAATTTCCAACTCTTGACTAATCAAATCAATCAAATCAAATCATAAAACTCTAAACCTGTAAAACTCAAATTCCTTTGTTTTCGTTTTCAAGAAGTGTTCTTTGTTTTAGTTAATGAAATAAACACGATGTAAATAAGGCAGGCTTTAATGAAATTGAAACAAATGACAATATAGAATAGCTGAGGGTTCGAATACACAGGTTCAATAACTAAATAAGGGTGTACTGTTGTAGCGAAACAACAAGTCATGTTTCTAGCGGCGAGATAGAGCACCAGCTGTATAGTAAATACAAGTTTTTGATTTCTAAACAATATATCAAAAAGACAACAAGTTCTATAGGAGTTCAAGAGGAATTTCCTGGGCAAACAATGAAAGCACAGTCTCGAATCCTCATTTACTTTCGTTGATCAGTATTTTCTATTTTAAAAGATAAATGCAAGGCAGGCCGAAAATGCTATACATGCAAATATTTAAAATAAACATCTTTTACAAAATAAATAGAATATAATACTAAATTGATTTGAGTATCTAATACTACTTTAATAAGTAGTGTAGAGTTTGTACGAACCTTTGGGTCAATTTTATCATATTCTTCGTCATCTTCATCGACTGAAAAGAACAACGCGGTCGAGGTGATAGTAAGGGAGCCTGGAACGATCACACATGGTGCAATCATTTGACACGTGGTAGTGAGTATCACGTGACCAGTGTCATCGACTTCTAAGATCCTATCATCTAGAGTGACGTCACTAATGCTATCTTCGTCGTCCAATGAGTACGAGTCTTCTATCTCAGATGAAGAGATCTTGGCGAAGTTAAGTGTTTGTTTGGAGTCACTCATTGGTTGTTCCGTATCTGAAAAGAAACAAAACAACTTATAACGACCTGTCAACGACAACTTGAACAATGGCAATAACAATAACAATGGCAATAACAAAGGCAATAACAACAACAACAATGGCAATAACAACAACAATGGCAATAACAACAATGGCAATAACAATGGCAATAACAACAACAACGGCAATAACAACGGCAATAGCAATAACAACAACAACAATGGCAATAACAATAGCAACAACAATGGCAATAACAACGCCAACGACTTCGTAAAAATAATCAACTAGAAAAACAGGGTAACAACAACAAAATAACAAATAACGTAATCAACCAACACAACACAAATAATAACAAAAACAACAATACAACATGATAAAAAAAAAATTTGGTCACCATCGGTATGCTCCGGCCCAAAGTAAGGTAAATTTGCGCTGAAACAGTGCCTAATGTGGTTATATTAGACACAGGGGAGTAGGTCTTTTATTAAAGCAATTGCACTCAGAGACTAATAAATACACTGCAAACAGTCATTACCGTCTAAAGCTCGAATGAGTGTTGCTTCAGGATGACTGGTGCCATATTGGTTCTTTACAAGACATCTTCGTCGTCTACTGTCATCTTCACGGTTATCCAACCGATAAAAACACAACTCCTCCGGGGCTTCGTCTGGAGCCCAGGCCCCTTGTTCACTCGTCAATTTGTCCTGAATCTAAAACAAACATATATCATCAGCAGATAATAAAGTCAAACAGCATTTAATATAAACGTCTTTCGAAAATCATATAATTTTCAGTAATGTATTCATCTATTTCAAGTTTTAATATTTAACTCAACACCAACCACTTCCACAGCTTCTTGTGATATGCCACAAAAGTACATCTACAGGGTATCATTGAGCAACAACACTTTGAGTAAGTCATTCAAAACATACGAATACAAGTACCTTTGTGAGAAGTCCCTTTGCCACACAACTGTCACGACGACGAGAAGCTACTAATATCCTACATTGTATATCTTCACTTTCTTCAAATAGTTCTTGAGTAAGGTTACAGAACTCATCGTACTGCAAATGTTTTTGCTTCAATAGGTCTTCCAGTTTTGTCATGATGACATACGCTTCGCTGGTGGTGACAACTATTCGTTCTCTCATTGCATGGGACAGTAGGCGACCTTCGTTGATCAGTTCCATGAAGGCAGCTCCTCCATGTCTGCAGGGACATCAACAACACATTCATTTAGTGAGGAAGGGACATCAACAACACATTCATTTAGTGAGGAAGGGACATCAACAACACATTCATTTAGTGAGGAAGGGACATCAACAACACATTGCGTTATTTTAATGAGAAATAGTTTGCTTTTCTACTTGGTTTTTGACAAATAAACTAAACTGTACATTAGTCCTTTTCACTTTTTCGCGTTAGGTAATTAAATCTTTTAAGTAAGGTAATTAAGTCTTAAAGTAAGAAAACATGAAACTTCATGTTGTGTGAGCGCAATGCAGGTTCTAGAACACGTGCGCGCGCATCGAGAAATTCTTCACATTCCAATCATTCCTTGAATTCCATCCTGCGTGCGCATATTTTCAATGACAGTTCAAAATAATTTGCTCCTCGCGCTTGCTATTTCCTGAGTTTTTTCACAAATCCAACGTATATTAATTATCTAGAAAAAAGGTTTTCTCACACAATATCTACTCCAACGGTTTTTAGACTGGGATGGAGAGTTTATTAGAGTACGGATTTGAAATCGCGTCCAGTTTGTTTGTCTGTCTGTTTGTTCAATTGTCTGACTGTTTGTGTGTTTGTTAGTATGCTTGTTAAATTGTCTGTCTTTCTGTTTGTTTGTTTGTTTGTTTGTCCATCCGTCTGTCTGTTTGTTTGTACTATTCATCGTTTTTCTATTCATTTCATTTATTTTTTTAATATTTTTAAGTTTTAATAAAATTTTAAGTTCTAAAATAATTATATATTGTTTCAAAATAGGGAAGCAAAGTCCCATGCAACTGTAATATATTTACGGTTCCCTGGGCCATCTTAAAAAGTAGAAACGAGACCAACGTTGAGCTTGCAATGAGAGAGACCTTTTACTTTTAACACCTTGCCGGACAATTATTCACGTGTCTCTATCATTGCAAGCTCAATGATCGTCTCGCTTCAATGCAAAGGCCAGGCTACTTTTCAAGATGGCGCAGGCACTATGAAGAGGACTATTGTGTAGGTACTAAAATACGACACGATTGGTCAGGCTTAAATTACTGGATGGGGATGGGCATTAGGCTATTTTGCAACACGGCAGTCTGTTCAAGTTCGTTGTATGTTAAACGATTTCAAAAATCTTACCTTTGTAAAGAGTTCTGCCATTCTTGAGAACACAACAGCATCACCAGTTCTACGCTAGAATCACTCTTTTGACATGATAAGCCTTCAAACACCAGTTCCTGGCCATGGCTTCCGACAAGAACACGTGACAAGAAAGGACTGAAGTCTAAAAGAACTTCCTTCAAAAGAGAACCACACGACTTGAACCCAACCTCCACTTTCTCCGATAAACTCAAACGGCTGGCATCGGCCGAGGCTTTAGGGATACTGGGCATTGCTAATGTTTGCTCTTCACCAGATAAACTTGCAAAGACGTCATCGTCAGCTTCTCTGGACTTACTCCGCTGACCTCCCCAACTGACAGCACGACCGCGCATAGTGTCAACACCATTGGCTGTATCATGTGTATCTATATCAAAAACAAACATATAGGTCACATTTAGAAATGGATGTTATAGAGTTAACAAACGAACGTATACTCTCATTTTAGCACCTAAAGAAAATAATTGGAAAATCGCTTGTTGATAGCAAATACCAACAAATAACTTTGGGATATTTAACTGTAACGTTCAATTACTGCCATTATCATTGAAGTGTAACCACAAACTAGCATTTTGTTGGCCGTCGATCCAAAAATGATCGATCGCTGAATACCGTCAAATCCAACGGTAAATGTCATGCCCTGCTAGCAGAGGTCACGTTTTCCACCGTGCCTTGCCTGTACGTGCCTATACAGTGGAAAAAATAGCCTCTGCTAGCATAAAATAAGATTTACCGTTCGACCGGTATTCAGAGATGGATCGATCAAGCGTCATTTTAAATCACCCGGTCAAAGTTGTTCAGTCCTAGTATTTTGATTGACGGCCGACAAAATGGAATTTTAAAAAGGGGACATCAACCTCTGGGGTCGCACTTTAACGATAATGGTAGTGCATGGTTAGAATATCAGGTCTCCCTGTTGTATATCTCACCAGTTGCAGGTGCCGTACTACATCTACCTCTTGACTCTTCGTTTTTAAGTAGATCTCTGTATTTAGCAACCATCATCACAGCAATAAAATAAACTACAGTAAGAGCAAGAAACTGGGCTTGTCTACTGTCTTCAAAGTCACGATAGACCACAGCACGTAGACGATTCACGTCCATTTCCTGAAGCAGCTTCTCTGGATCAGTGACGGTGGTAATGTGTCCTGGGATATTCTGCAGCATATCCTACAAACAAAACATCATCTTTAAATTGAATGAATACAAACACATGCAATGCAGCTAAAACATTGAATTCTATGTACAATAACACAATTCAAATAGTTGGAACACTTCTTAATATATTATATAGATATTTTAGATAAATATATTGTCTTCGAATTGTGGAGAGAAACCACTTGGAATAAGATGGTTAACACATACTAAAAAGTATGGCGTAATGCGGTTTTTTTTTCACGGCTACGAGTGCCTTTGATTGGTCGCATTCCCAGGGTATAACCTCGTAATGTTCAATTTTGTTCAAGAGTACGCAAAATATGGAAAACTACATCAATGACAGATCATGACCAACCAGACCAAAACAGTTGTACACCGTTTATTTTATACACACTACTACTTCTTGGTAAATAAACGATTGAATGATTGATAGTTTTATTAAATGATCAACAAATACCTTGTCAGTAGGTGGCTCAGTTGACGATATAAGGGCCTTGATAGCTTCACGCGTTTCTTTCAAGGTTTTCTTTGTAACTTTCCCGTCTACAGCCAATGGAAAGATTGGACGGTTACGTTGTCGACATACCAAACGATTACGCGCAGCACAGCAAAACACTACAAAAAAAACACATGTTTTTTTTTAGAATGAGACTTCATCAAAGAGTTCTATGTTTGTAGGCTATAATCAACATTAACGACATTTATCATTTTCACTGCCACTCTCGCTGACATTGCGACTGTTACTATCACCGTCACTATCATCGTCGCTACATTCATGGCCATCGTCACTGTTACCATCAACATTACTGTCACCGAGTCATCGTCACCATCACTTCATTCATCGCCATTGCATTGTCACCGTCATCGTCATTGTCCCCTTCACTGTCACTGACACCTTCACTGCCCTGTCACTGTGCCTTTACCATAACTGTCAACATGTCCTTACAAGAGCCTCACCTAGCCTAAGGCATTGCCTAAGAAACCCTCCGCTACTCATGTTTCTGTTCGACTCTACACCGCTGAACGCGAGAGAACTGGTAAACACTATGACGTCAACCAATGACATCAGACGATTAAGAAACGAGAAACTTGATTCCAGACTCATTCCACCACAAGGTTGGATAACGTCCTGGGAATAGTCACGTGATGTAACGGAAGATAAAAGCGGAAGTAGGTCTCCACAAGCATAGATGACGTTATCGGCGAGTACAGACACAAAGTGAGCGAGATTCCATAGATATGTCGTATTTTCTTTGGCATTGACAAAATCCATGACGCTTTTACGTGTATGGCTGAAAGCAAAAAGAAATCATTGTCCAACTTATATGTTCTTATTTATAAATATATACAGTCAATCTCAACGTAGAGATTAACACTACAACAAGTGACACGTGATTATAATAATTATATTAAAATAAATGGCCTGACACACCGAAGCTAGTGACATACTCACTTGAGAAATAGAAGAGTCCTTACCTTCTCCAGACTTGTAAATCTGATTCAATAGCAAACAGTAAATCCCCTAATAACCTTTGATGCATTGTAGACCACAAGAACTCCGGTATGTTAATATATGCACGGTACTGCGAACCTTCTGGACTTGCCGATCCTGCACCTTCATTTTTTGTTGGAGAATTTTGGGCACTAGGGCCAGAAGACTCCGATGCACTTTCAGAAGACTGGGTACCGGTGTTTGAACCGCTTACTTGTTCGTCTGCAGGCGATTTTTGTGAAAGTGTTTGTGGTTTTTCTTCTTCTGGTGTTGGTGTGGTATCTGTACCAATAAATGAACTTTTCATTTTTAAAGAAAGATTACTATCTTGGTCTTCGTGCTCAGATAAGAGTTCACGGGACTTCTGGGTATTCGCGCAGTCATTAGCAACTGCTTGGTCCATGTTATTGTCTTCATTGTCATTAGTCTGTGTAGGTGTTTGTTTAGTTTCAACAGTGTCTGGTTGATTGCCAAGTTTTTCCTGGCCAATACCTTCATCTGTTGAGTGTTCAGTAACTCCGATTTCGGTTTTCAATTCGCAATGTACATTGTCCTTTTCATCAGATACTTCAGCACTAACTTCCTCTTTAACATCTTTTTCCTCTTCCTTGTCTTCCAATGCATTAACGCGAACCGGGTGGCCTGGGACTGTCTTATTGACAGACCCTGCAACCTCGCTTCCCCGTATGTTGGAACCAACCCCCGTTGTACTTCTCGACTCGTCCTCAGTCCTGCTCTGATTATCAGCATGTGATATGGTATGTCCGTTTGTAGGTAAATCGGGAGTGCTGTTATCCATTTGGTTTGATTCTTCTGTAGTCGATGAAGTGTCCTCTACATTTAGCGTCTCATCTTTTAATTGTTCTTCCGCTTCTTTTTGTCCATCAGGTTTGCTTACAGTCGATTCGTCACTTGCTGGAGCGCCATTTTTCATCTCTTCATTTTCTGTACTGTCTTGTTGAGGCGCTGGACTTGCTTCTGTTGCTTGATCTTCACCAATGTTCTCTGTACTGTCTTGTAGAGGCGCTGGACTTGCTTCTGTTGCTTGATCTTCACCAATGTTCTCTGTACTGTCTTGTAGAGGCGCTGGACTTGCTTCGGTTGCTTGATCTTCACCAATGTTCTCTGTACTGTCTTGTTGTGGCGCTGGACTTGCTTCTGTTGCTTGATCCTCACCAATGTTCTCTGTACTGTCTTGTTGAGGCGCTGGACTTGCTTCTGTTACTTGATCTTCACCAATGTTTTCTGTACTGTCTTGTTGAGGCGCTGGACTTGCTTCTGTTACTTGATCTTCACCAATGTTTTCTGTACTGTCTTGTTGAGGCGCTGGACTTTCTTCTGTTGCTTGATCTTCACCAATGTTGTCAGTACCTTCTTGTTGAGGCGATAGACGTTCTTCTGTCGATTCCTTTTCTTCAGGTATTGGCCCAATCTTTTCATTGTGAGATTCCTTGACTTGTAAAAGGGACTGGAAGAACTTTCTTCTTTCGCTATCAGATTCAGGGGAAAGCGGTTTTCGTTTGGCCGACTCAACCTCAGACGCGCTTTTTGTACGTACAAGACCGCTACGATGGACACGAGCGGCCTCGCTTTTGGATTTCTTGGATTTTTGTGCGATTTCGTCTTTTTCTTTTTCGTACTGGCTAACCTGCACACAGTTAAAATTCCATTAGTAATGTTGGAATGACAGTGACTGCTATCATGGTATTGGGATAATAATGATGATGATGATGATAATGATGATAACGATAACGGCAATGACAGTAATAATGATGATACTACTGATGTCGATGACAATGTAGCGATTGAAATCTGGATGATGATAATTATGATAATGATACTGTTGTTATTGCTGATGATAATGATCATGATCACGATCATGTTGTTTATGATGATGATATTACCTTTCCATGTAAAATAGCCATGGTATCGACCCAGATCCTCCAGCCCTCTCGCTCCTCTTGGAAAGAATGATGAAGAAGCATTCGAAAGAGCGAAAACACGGTATCTGTGGTCCTTTGTTCAACTGAAAATCATCAAACAGGAAATGGAATGAGTTTTGCTCCATTTATTAGACACATTTCAAGCCAACACGTTAAGGGTAACGACAACAATAAGGTGAGTATGTTAGTAAAATATATTACCTTTATCATGAGGTTCGATGTGTGATAGAGAAAATAACCAATCTTGCCAACAAGAGAGTTGCAGTAGTATGCTGTTGAATTAAAACAAAAACTGCGTCAGCTTTCAAACCACTATCTTTGTGCAATATTTTGTGGTGCGTCAAAGTTCCTCATGTTCGTCACGAGGCTGTAGTCAAATTTTAAAGAATGTTTAAAAAGCTATCAAGGCTGAGGTTTGCATTACCGTAGGCTGTAGTCAAATTCTAAATAATATATAACAAGCTAGCAAGAATGAGGTTTACATTACCGCGGGCTGTAGTCAAATTCTAAAGAATATATAACACAAATTTCCTTCTAATTACCTTCGGTTTTCTTTGCTATGGTGTAGGAGAAGAACGAGATCTGATAAGAAGATTTTCTTGATGTCTAAAGCTTCACATGGCGTGTTAGTAGTGTCATTAATGGTGATGGAATGCTTTGCCAGGGTATTCGTTACTCCATCTTTATCGTCGGTGTGGTGTAGCATTTTCACTATTACTGGACACAGATCTACAAATACAATGATAACATATGTAGGCATTCTGTTAGTAAGACAACAAACATTAATATAATGCAATATTTTAGTTGTGCGAAAAGTTATGTGGCTCTTCAAAGCATAAAATAAAAATACTCCTAATTTATTCGTAATAGACCTTTTTCAATTTCACATGACAGGTTACGTCACATAAGATTCAAATCGAGGCTGGAGTGGATGAATCTATACATTCAATGTATTTTATCAACTCCAGCCTCGACTTGAATCTATTGTTTTATGATCAGTGAAACAATTCGTAAAGGTCTATTGAGAAAGACTTTCAAACAGACACATGCATTGAGGTACCAAAACTAAGCAGCAATCTTACTGGCATTATGAATAACATAAGTATCATCTGGTTCAGGATGACGACTGCTGAGTATCTGCTTTGACACGCGACCAACCAGAATCTAGAAACAACAAATAATAATAAAAATTCTGCACTCATGTAGCGTGCTGGTCACACCTATCGAACAAAGCCCAATTGATAGAAGGAAGGTAGAGATTTAGGGAAAAACCTAAATATATAATGATTAGTTAGGTGTAACAAAAGTATATGCCAAAGATATCATGTATTCTTACCTCAAAAAGAACATTATAGGTAGTGAGAGTCAAACCATGGCGTGAAAGTTTATTACCAATCATTGAAAACAAACCATAATGCTGGAGAAGCTCAACTTTTCTCCTGCAATAATCAACCAACTTCCATTATATAAAAAGAACAGTACTGCTAGGTGTTTAACCCTATTTTCCCTCTCTCCCTGCTCTAATTGGCTGCACATTGAAGAACGCCTGGCTAGATATGCAACGTTGGGGATGTGTGGGGAATACATTTCCAAAATACGCACGCAATGCAGCAATATAGTTTGGATAGACCATATACTTTCATACCTTGGATTACAATTATGAATAAAACAACCAACAATTTTTAAACAGTACACACGAATAGACTCCAGTGATGCATCTAGGAATTTGAACATGGCTCTACAAGCAAAAGAGAATGTCATACACTAAATTGATGAATTGTTGACACATAACGTGGAAACTGATACAGCAATGATACTTGGTAAAGCGTTTGTCAAACAACATCACTGAATTATTTAATAAATGTGTGTAGTGCTTGCTTGCTTGCTTGCTTGCTTGCTTGCTTGCTTGCTTGCTTGCTTGCTTGCTTGCTTGCTTGCTTGCTTG
>JAUPMH010181865.1:0-12289 GCA_032270665.1 Metridium farcimen
ATAACCAATATCTTTCACAGTCTTGGCGCGAGGACTGTGCGGCGGACCAGACAACGTTTTTTGGATTAGGTGTATACAGAGGTAATTATGATATATATAGGATAGCCAATAAAATACTGATGTTTAATGATATACCTATAACATTGTTTCAATCAACGTAAAATCATGTTCATCATGTTCATGTAAAGATGATAGCATTGGCTGGTTACGTCAATTGTTTGTAAAGGTGTGCATGTCATCTACAATAGACATGGCGTGATCGATAAAACCAGTCTTAGCTTGTATAACATATGCCTAAAGTCAACATTAAAAGCTGTTTGTATTTTTATAGTTGAAATCATTGAGGACAGTACACATGCATTTTTGGTGTTTTAACAAATTTGACAATCGTCGTAAAAAACATTAGGCTGAGTACTGAAACAAGTCTTGTTTTAAACAGTTTCTTTGATAAGTTAAATGCGCAAAACTAAAGCTATTCAAACAATCTTAAAAAGATGAGTTAAAAAGACGGCGAATGTTTGCTTGGTAAGGGCTAAGAATACTGGGGTTCAGAATAGGTATTGGACACTGACCTAGTTGAATGTAGAATTGCTTGGCAGTGCGTCTTTATAATGCGTACAATATCGTAAAACGCCGCTATGAATAAGGCAAATGATCATCTAACAAGACATAAGATATATGCGCTATATAAGAAATACATTGTGACCCTATTTTTGGTTCTTTTTTCAAAGGATGATTTATGTCCAAAACGGCAGGAGGTTTTTAGACGGTGTACATTACTCCCTTCATCATAATTTGCGCACTCCATTAGTGTAAACAGCACAACTAGACTTGATGAATAGTAGAGGTCGGTGCGCGCTTCATACTATTACTTCAGACAAACATGAGTAGTATAAGACTTGTGTTAACTCATTAACGCTAGACAAAAGATAATTTACAAACCCATATAGTCTTTATAAATTCTTTTTGTTTATTTTCTTAATTCATTCATTAACAGTTCTTTTATATTCCAGTTCCTCTACTAATGCAGCTGTCACAACTGAACGACCAGCAACTTAACGCTTCGTTCTTTTGTTCTACTAACTCTCTAAAAACAGAGATAAATTTTCTAAAAACTTTACATATTTTCTGATTCTTTACATTATTAATTGCGCCATTTTAAAGTTTGGAACATTTCTTCTCTTTGACAAATATCATCAATAACTAACTTTATATATTCATCTTGTTTAAATATCTGTGCTCATTTCAAATATATTTTCATATTTATTTACATTCATAGATAATTCAATAATAGGCTTGCTCGGTCTTCGCTTCGAGTAAGCTCTTAAATGGCATATTGTCTCTTATTTTCTTGGCTTGTTCGCGCTGTTGTTTTCCAGTGTGCTGTGATGCCGCGTCGGTGCCTGGCTTGTCTGAATAGTACGAGTGATGAATGCGAATATGAGTCCGTAGATTGCTGGAGCTGATGAACTTCCAGTTACAGATGCTGCATTTGTAGGGTTTTTCTCCAGTGTGAGTCAGAATATGAGACTGTAGATTGCCTGATGTTGTGAAGGCCTTTGAGCATTGCTTGCATTTGTATGGTCTCTCTCCAGTGTGGATTCTAACATGTCTTCGTAGATCACTTGAGCTGACGAAGGCTTTAGGGCAATATGTGCATTTGTGAGGTTTCTCTCCAGTGTGCGTCAAGATGTGCCTTTGTAGGTTTGTTAACTGTGCAAATCCACGGCAGCAGATATTACACGTATAAGGTTTTTCACCAGTATGGATTCTGTTATGTATCTTGAGATGTGCTGCCAATGCGAAGGCTTTTGGACATTTCTGACACTTGTATGGTTTCTGTCCAGTGTGAATGAGAATATGACGCTGGAAGTTCCATGAACGAGTGAATACTTTATTGCAATGTTGGCATGTGTAAGGCTTCTCGCCATTGGCATCCATTTCTTTCTCTTCTTTAGGTGATTCTAAGTCGTTTGACACTCTCTTTGTTGGTTTGGGTAACCAGGAGTGTTCACTTGTAGCTGGCTGTGGGACCACCACCATTGAAGGGACAGGATCTTTCATCCTGATTGGTTCAATTCGTTCATGGCTTGGTACAAGAAACTTGACAGCATATCCACTATTGACCATGTCCTCAATGGTTGGTGGGGTGTGTTCGACCATTTCTATTAAGAAAGAGAGAAAAACAACCGTTAGGCATGTCTACAGTCAATGATATTCATATCACTTCCGTAAAGTTTTAAATATCTAAGCATTTATCTTATACAGATAATTAAGAATAAACAGTTTATAACTACTTAACAAAACTTGTTCTAAATCTCGTGGTGGGTTGAATCTAAAAATATCATCGACAAACGGTGGTGTGGTTTAACCGCAATTGACGTCTAAGAGACAATCCAACGTTGAAACCTCAAAAACATGCTCAAGTCACTTAGTAAAACACTCTAATTTAGTGAATCGTACAGCTGCCTTTTTACTACTGCTATACAATAACTGCGTCAGGTCAAATATTGTTTATGCCTTCAAAAGTGTACCCGTCTCACCCGTTCTATTGTTTGATCGCCTGACAACGGCTAGTTGTAAGCACCTATAGTCTTATTTATTCACTCTAGGATTGTAATTGTGATATGGAATTGTAATACATATAATTGTATAATGATAGCAAGAGGTTTCTCCTTTCAAGGATTACAAAACGACGTCGTTCTATTCAAAGACCATTAATGATTCATGGCGATAAATACCTGACTGCAGTAATCATGGTTCAACTGCCTTTTGTTTTTACTGATAAAATCTCTGTAGTCTATTATTTTACGATTATAAGGAATCTCAACCTTAGTTATTATAAAATGACTTTACTTCGTAGTAGTATTTCAACTTGAAGGACAAAAACGATATGAAAAAAGTCAATGTCACTTCACTGAGTTACTTCAAGAAAACCGCAAAAAAAATTAAAATACAAAACTCTCAAAGATGAAATAACTGTACTTGTCTCTTTGGGATTTGAATGAAACAGTATTCAACTAAAAACAAACATCACTTGAATCAAGAAATAGAAAATTTTAACTTGAAGTCTATGAATAATTGAACATGATAAACGTAGCAATAGTTGAATGAAGTAAGTTTGTTTTTCCCGTCCCTTGTAGAACAGTGGGGATAATTCAAGCAAATTCAATCAAAATCTCATTTAGAAAGACTTTGAAATAATTTTCTACATTATCGACGTCTAAAATGCTTGTTTCTGCCAAATGCTACTGTTCGAATGAATCCTTACTAATCCCAAATGACCCATTAAAGTCATATATCTGATTTAAACATGTAATTGCCTTTTTCTAAAAATCAAAAAGAACACCTACTTTAAAAACTGCCCTGCTATATTTGTAATTAAACCAATAGTTCGCTTTACTGAGTTAGTCTATTATAGTCAGCTATCTTAAGGTGCAAATAAATATATCTAATAATGACTACAACTATTAACTTTTCAAGCAAGCAACATCACTCTAATTTGTCGTAGCTAAAGACTCTCGTTAACGTTTTTCTCGCAGTATTAAGCTATTGAAAATGAACGATGAAAATAAATATCTACTGCCTTACAAGTCAGAATACATAAACTAGTAAATTAAACTTCGTTAGGCTGGTAAAATAGCAACAGAATGTTAAATCAAAATGACTTACCAAAAGAGTTATAACATGGCTTCTTGAACTCCTTCTTCTTGATCAAGAAAGAACGAGGCATGTTGACGATGCGTATTGTAAGTATGACCAACGTAAAGACGTCTTTACTCAGAGCTGATGTACGTTGACTGAATGAGCAGGCATGCAGGTAGGTCTTATACCTAGCTCTCTGACAGGTGCGGTGGGCAGCAAGAACTGCTAACAATTCTCCCACTTGCTAATCTGAGTTTTAGCTCAGCTAGTGCCTGGCTGAGTTGATGAGTTGCGAACAAAAGCCTAACACGGTATTCTATTGAGTTCAACACTAGTTTACCATACTAATTCTACTATTAATTTATTAACGACCTGTTGGTTGAGCTGCAGGTTACATCTATGGATGTGAATACTGACCGATAGTTCAAACTCCTATTGGAGCACACCTCATTGCGCATGCATGGACAAATAGTTTGTTCAAAGATTGTTTAGTGCTAGTGGCAAACTGGCTCGTCCAATCACAAACACTCGTCATAAATACCAATCGAATCAAGAAATAGAAGAATAATATGTGTGAATTTAAAGGCCTTTATTTGAAACAAGCCATATCTCACGGGTACCTTGCTTAATATCTTTTTAAATGTATCTTAACGCCTGGGAATTTCTCTGAGCATTTTTGTGTAGATTTTCAAACTACACAATGTTAGTTCTGGTAGTGAATGATTCATTTGACTAGCAAAGGTTAACTATATGGACAGGCCATGCTGCTTGAATTATTCATTCACAGGCCAAAGATTGCTTTCCCTTCAAACTAAACCAACATTCTTAGATTCAAAGTATTTCACAATTCTTTGTCTCTCCTCATTTTTTTTATAATTTTTTGAATAGATTGAGTCGTTTATTGACTTAAGATTTCTCGTATTGTATCTTAAGGTCGATTATTAACTATAAGCTAACCTAAAGGCAGCAAATATGTAAAAACGACAAAGTCTTTGTTCTAAGTACCCAATTACGAGTATGAAATGATATAGGTATTGTTAGCTGCGCGCTACTTTAGCCATAGCAACCATTGGTTATTGTAGTTGTGCTGCCGTTTAGGCCACCAGCCAGTCACTTGTTCATGGCCAAAGGCACGTGCATTCATCTAAACAGGTGGATTTCCTTCACGTAATGAAATATCTCAATTGACCAACACATCTAGATTTACTAGTACTTGTTTGACTCTTTCTACTTCTATGCTATAATTATCTACACGGCTTATTTACTAAACTTGGCTTATTGGACTTTGGTAGAAGTCCCCTAAGGCGATTATCGTGTCGCGGAATTCAAGATTTAAAAGAACATTGAAATTCTTTATCCCCAACAACAGAGTCGATAATAATTATTCGCTGTGTATCGAGGAGATAATAGTAGTATTGCACCTTTAATAGTCATAATCAACTTGTATTGTATAACTATTGTCTTCATTTTAAATTACGTTGTTCGGACGGTTCATTTTGAAGGCAAATTTAACTGACTCAGCTTTTAGCCTAGTGGTCAAAAGTAACGAAAAAAGACAACACGATATACAATATTCTAACATAACACATAAAAAGTTTTGTTTGAATCGAGTCGTAAGTCTTCAACGATTTAGGATTGATCATTTCAAAGTTTCAATTTGAATGCGTCTTTTTAAATCCTTTTGCTTTTGTCAGGTTGATTGTACAGGTACCATGAGGTTCGTTCAGCCATAAAACTCACTCAAATACAAATATTCTCTCTTATTCTAAACAAATGTTAGGTATTTCAAACAGTTTTCGTTGTTTAAGAGAAAACGATCGTGAGTTTTGATAGACGGAATTAGAGTGATTCCCTGGATGCCAATGAACATCGCTCACTATAGATTAATGAACTCTTTCTCCCATTAATTATAAATTAACTCCGACTAAATAACATCTTGGACAATTTCACATATTTCAACATTTCAAATTTCGCATTATTGTTGGTTAAATGACAAGAAATATTTTTCATCAATTCCAACTAATAAATCGAGAGGATTTTTACTCATCATTAATTATATATAAGCTTTGTTCTACGATACATTGACCCATCTGACATAGTAATCTAACAATAGATTTGGTGATTTGCTTTATCTTGAAACCTTTCTAATTTTCTGATTGACTTTGATTCAAGATCAATTCAAAAGCCTTTCTAAAATGGCATTGTAACATGTAAGGTTTCTAAATGATATAGATGAGGTACAGTCCAGAGAATGTTTATATTTTAAAAGCGTGAAATTATCTCTTTGTTCAAATATAGTTGCCCACCCAAAATGAGCATAGATGGCCCGTAAGGCTTGCATCTGATACATATCCAGTAAAACAGCAAAAAGACTTATATATTAACGACAATCTTAGTTTTAAATGATATATTCGACCTAAGGAAAAGCCTTTTAACCTGTATTGCAGCATTCTTTCTCTTATTTACTCGTTTGAAATAGTTTTTGTTTTGTCAGCAAAAATGTTGCATTCAGAATACTTTCAAGTATAATGTGCCCTTTTTGATTTTGCATCATCGGTCCAACATTAAGTTAATTTAATGTAACTTAACATCATTAGACTGTGTGATAATGAGCCTTAACCAAAGTGTAAGATTAATTACTTAATGATTTCATCAAATGTTGGGATAGTGCTGCTTTCTTCCATGTTTGGTTGTTCTACCAGTATACAAGTAAGATATGCCTAAACATGTAGGTCAAATAAGGGGAATATCTCTCTTTCTACATTTCCCATGGGATTTTCCTATTTTCATCTTCCCAAGGCGGGTACCTTAACTACAACTGATATTCTGTTTTATTCAAAACAGTAGGGAGCTTTCTTTAAATCCTTTGAAAACTGATAACATAGCACCAAACAAACCATGACAAAATACAATACAAAAGCAAGCACGATCAAACGTTCTAGAATCTACTGAAACGGAGTTATTTTTAATAGTTATAGCCATTTCAGATTTCTTTGATTGAATTCATACAATTGTAGGAATCACTTACAAAGATGAAAGGGTTTATTTGATGTGATTTAGATGGTTGTGTTGGCCTAGAGAGGACGCGGGTACCAGTATATCGGCATGTGGAATTCTCAATAGATAACCCGTGGCAACGTCTTTTGTTAATGGACGTCCTTCATATTGGTGAAGTTTACAACATTGGACGGACGATTCATTACCAATTGATTATACATTACCAATATCGGCTCACAGAGAAAACGACAATTACTAGACCATATATTAAACGAAGACTTGTAGAATGTGACTGAGAAATATGTATATAGTTAAAGCCATTTATGGCTGCAATTTTTGTCAAGGTATTTGCATAATCGTCCCATACAAATGTAGCCATTATGTATCTAGTTATATGTATGTTCATAATAGAAAAACACTCTTATTAGTGAGAAACGAGTAGTATATTTAAACTATTTTTCTTTGGATTTTTTTTCAGCGCAGAATAGCATATCATGAAATAGAAATGGAAACTAGCGAGTAAACTAGTATAGGCTGCGTCGGTGTTTGATATACACGATAGGTAATAGAATGAAATTTGTAACATCGCAAAAAATGTTAACTTAACTTTAACTTTACTCAACGAAGGGCTAAAGCTCGAAACGTCAGTAAAGTAAGTTAACATTTTATTACGGTGTTACACATTTCATTCTATTACCTATCATGGAATATAGCACTAGAATGACATATTAGTTGGTTGTGCGGGTATTTGAACATCGCTATATGTCAGGGGTTTGTTGACTCCAATCAAACAACTCCACGAGCTCACCAAAGGTTGCTATAACCAATAAGTCACAGCTAAACCAAGACAGGCTATACTCACAGTGGTTTGGTACTTGTATGTATTCATCAAATCACATCAATCACGATCTACCGACGCTTTATTCGTTCACTGTGCTCCTTTCTGAAATCGTTTACTATTCTAATTCCGTTAATATTCTATTTCACAGAACATATATAAAATATATAACTTTAAAGAAAAGAACAACGTCAATGTATTTAATACTCTTCAAAAGCTATGATACACTGAAAAACTGATCTAATTGATAACTAAATCCTTCCCATTTTAAACTTTCGATGACTTTTTCTATAATGAAAGTATTTTTCAGTTCTTTTGGACAAAGAACAATAACAATATTTAGTGAATTATGCGGGTTGGATAACAATGTTAATACTGCTAAAGTGGAGTTCAAATAAAAGGCACATACAATTAGATATTGTTGCAAACTTTAAAAACACCACGTTATAATAATGATTAATAGGTATGTTGAGGGTTCCATTAGAAATTAGCAATGCATTAGTGTTTTTCTACTTCAAATAAGTGACACCAGGCAATTTTCTTTTTTTCAATCAAATCAAATAAAACTGAGAGACACTTGAAATACTAGCAGATATCCAACCAATGATTTTCACCATTAACTGACCAATCACCTGCCAGCATTATCACACCAAAGTGGGATATCCTTTGTTGTTCACCGCATTATTGTGCAATTAGATCATCGGGATTCTATTCCAGCTTACGGTAGAGGTTTACTGAAAATAGTAAATACATGATATAATATTGCATGAACCTTCCATGATGTATGCCTGAATAAGAGTAAATTATTCGGCCTTTTAACCCTTCGGGTACATATGACTATATCTAGACTCCCTATAGTTAGGCCTTTACTTGTCTTTTGGTTCCGGATGTATCAAGCGCACGAAACACGCGATTCGGACAAAGGTTTTCGACGTAATGTGCGCCGTAGAAGATCAGAATTTTCTCTGAAACTTATACTGATAAAAATCAAGGGTTTCTATGTGACCCAGTCTGTTCATAAACGCTTTTTGGGGAAATGAGATATTTTGAATTTATTATTCTTTCGTGAAATGTTCTAAGATATATTGATAGATCTACAATGAAGTAAATATGCTCTCCTTGATTAGCGTAATATTTTAGCGATTTTTAAAAGTTAATGAACAAATAAGAAATCTAAGTTACTTGAAATGAGAAAAGACAAAGGAATATGACAATAATACGATGATAACAATAGAATAACTACTTAATCACAATATTTTATTATCATTATAGAAAAGATATTATGTATCAAAGATAGTTTTTTTTATAGTTATCAGTTTGTGATAAAGGATTCTCGATGTTATCAGTGATATCTACAAGGTCGTTGGCTTCGTTGTAGAAAGTAATTATCGTTATTTGTCAACTAGTTCAACAAACCGCCTTCTATAGTTGCATGTAAATGGAGTTTTACCGGTACCAATGCGTGTAGATAAGAATACGAGTTTTCATTATCGAATAACTAACCACGTTTCATAACAAACCCAACAAAGATATTTATGAACAAAACACAAAGATCACGTTATAGAAGAAGTTTGATTGAAAATAAAATATTAATATTAGTATCGTATTGTATTGTATTAGAAGAACATAATGCATCAAAAGACTTAATATGGTTAGTTCAAAGTCGTAAACCAGTTTAAACGCCCTTTAAACGATAATTTGAAATGTTTCTAGCTTACTGTGATAATAAGATCAGGTTATAGAAGAAGTTTGATTGAAAATAAAATATTGATATTAGTATCGTATTGTATTGTATTAGTAGAACATAATGCATTGAAAGACTTAATATGGTTAGTTCAAAGTCGTAAACCAGTTTAAACGATGATTTGAAATGTTTCTAGCTTATACTACTTTGATCAGTAATAACTTAAACAGTTTTAAAGCCGGGGCGTGTACTGCCACATTGTCAAACCCGGCGAAAACTTGTTGCACATTAGCATTTTTCACCAGTTAGTCATTTTAGGTCGCTTAACTTGAGAACTATTCATTGTCGACATAGGATATGAATAACTCCGCCTGAATAGACATGTTGTTCATATGGACATTGGTGAGTTCTTCATCCTTGTAATAATCAAATCACCGCGCGTGTACTTGTTCCCGTGTAAACACAAAACTGATTGCTTTGTATTCAGTTGTTCTTTTTGTCTTTGAGAAACCTAGATTAATATTTTCACGGGTATTTTCATAATTATATCTTACTCCCATGTTATAAAGAAACGATTTCATTATAGATCTAGATTTTCAACTGTTTCCAAGCTATTTGGAATTAGAACTGAAGTGGTATGATGGTTAATTGATTGCTGCTTTCTCATTTCTTTCTCGAGTATTACACTAGAGTTAATAGAATCTCTATTAACTCTGATTAAACCAATAATTATCCTTTATTTACTTTTCAAAAAGAGATAACTAAATGATAGTAAAAGTATTTCTGAAGTCCTGCACTTTTGAATGGTCAATCACCCATGTTAGACCGTGTGTTTATTGCATGGGTACATTGCAAAAACAGCATTTTTCGAAATGTGTTGATCCTAAGCTTGTTTGAGTAAAAGTCAGGTTTTATTCAATACTTGAGTACATTTTACTCAATGGTACATCTACATTTACATTACATTTACATCTACATTTACATTACTTTTTATGATGCGTTGGGTTTACTCACTATAAAGTGTCATCCTGATTGCAATAATTTACTATGAGTATTTTGAGTTGTATCTACTCGGCCGTATTTATAGTAGTGTAAAGATACCATGCCGCACCCATGTTAGACGGTGTTTGTCAGTCAATATGTCAGTTAATATCGACTTGCTTTCCACGTGCCACACTGTATGTAGACAGACGTCCATGACTATACAGTACTAAACACACACATGCAACGCCAAAGGGAAGGAAATCAGTTAACAATCGATATGCGTGCTCCTGTCTCGACGTGGTATTGTTTTGTACAGCCTCAAGGCAACATGCAGGTTATTTCCAACTCTATTTTTTTGTGGGTTATTTTTGTATGCATTTACCCGTGTTGGATATTTACTATTCTTCCGCGGACACGGAAATCACATGGATATCGATGTTTAAATGACTCTTTTATACTGGTGTAACTTTAGCGGTCAACTTTAATAAATGAAAGTTTAAATCACATACAATCACATACATATCGACTTAGACCATACTGCATGATATAGCTGTGATGAACAACCATTCCAGTTGGAAATCAAAATGAATATACAATTAATGAGCCATGTATATGCCGGTATATAAGTGTTTTGTGTATCTTCAGTCGCACTCATTATATAACCATTGCCTTTTGTGATATTCAGTTTAAAGACAAACAAAAGAAACGCGCATAATACTTTTGTTATTGCCGGTCAAGCAAGCACAATTTTTACTCAACTAGTAGTTGTACTTTACGAAAGGAGGGGGGATTATAGAAAGTTTACTATCTATATGAGAAAGTGTCTTTTTATATTGATTGTAAAGGTTTTAGTATGTATATTTCATATTGCTATAGATTCACTATAGTTGTATGGCAGGTTTCTTGTAAAGGTCCTAAGTGACAGGTGCCATAATGCAGCTAATCCTTTCGGCATCCCCCACCAGTCATACTCCTAATGACGTCATGGACAGTATACATACGTATAGAAGCCTTTATGTTGCGTAACTATCCGATTGCACACGGAAAATAAAAGTGTCTTTTTAATAGGATAATGATATGTTCAATGAGCAATGATTCTGACAAAAGGTATTTTGCGACATATCTATCTTGTAACTGCCATCTGAAAGGTTATGTTTCGTCAACCGATGCTTTGGGTTCGTAATATAGGTTTTTGACTACATAACTAGAAAATAAAAAGAAGCATTTTTTTTCAAGTAAACGTTTTTGCCTCCAACACTTTCATCACAAGGTTATAAATTCTGGTTGCCTATTCATATTGGCAACATTGTTCGTTGTGTTTAAACTCCATAGGCATTCCATCGAAAGTTCGCTGGATTAAATATATAATGCAGCCCCGGGTAGGAGGGCAACGAACGACAATGTCCGCCCCTTATAGAGGGCCACCCATAGAGACTAATAAACAATAGATATATCAATATAGATTTGACGGAAACATGGAATAAAACTCACTCTATACTGTACCCATGTAAATAAACAAATTAACTATACTCACATATTAAACTCTATACGTGTATAGTACAAATATCTTGTTAATTGATGAACGAATGTTTGATCAGTTATTGGAATAGCTAAAAAGAAGACCACCTATTGAGAAATATATGGGAATATAGAACGTTTGATCACAAAAGAACAACTGATCACTCGGTGGGGGAATATGAACCATATGAATAGAAGACTTCATCAATTAAAGAAATCAATGACCACCTAGTGGAATGAATGATCATCACCTAGTGGAATGAATGACCATCACCTAGCGGAATGAGATCACCTGGGAAAAGCTAGAACCACCTGGGAAAAGCTAGAACCACCTGGGAAAAGCTAGAACCACCTGGGAATTGAATGGGTGATTTAAAAAACGGTCGATGCTCTGCACCGTGCGGTTATGGTGATAGTAAGCATAGGCTAGTAAGCATAGGCTAGTAAGCATAGGCTAGTAAGCATAGGCTAGTAAGCATAGGCTAGTAAGCATAGGCGTAAGAGCGGCACGAGGCGTATGCTGCCGGATACACGCGGGTAGCTAGTAAGCATAGACGTAAGAGCGGCACGAGGCGTATGCTTTGCAGCGTGTGGTTATGGAGATACACGCTAGTAAGCATATA
>JAUPMH010182087.1:0-12283 GCA_032270665.1 Metridium farcimen
ACAACGCGGTATGACACCGGATACTCTCGTGACCTACCATTCCACATTAAACTATATTAATCATTTACTAATAACACTTATAATTATGATCCTGACTTCAATTCATTATTGTAATCATTTTACCATATATCATCATCAACAATCATTGGTACTTATTCTTTTCAGTATTGCAACATAATTTTCATATCTATATGAGTGTACTTATATAAAATGTCAGTCGCCGACAGAAAAACATATAAGCAAAGATAGAGAAAGATAGACAATATTATTACTGGATAAATTGCAAAATTATTTAGTCATTTGCACCTAGCATTGCCACAAAATGTATTATAACTTACCAAAGAAGATTTGCCTTGTAAATAGCTAGTTCAAAGTTCATGGTAACACAAAGTGAATGACACCGGCCGGGATGACAACAACAACAACGTATAAACCAACACGATTTCATGTGTTTGGAAAGACCAACTTGCATTTAGCTCGTACTTAAACATCTTTGATACTTTCTTTTATATTCTGAAGCGGTATCTGTGCCTCCAAAGATGGAAATAATAAGAAGAAAGTTTGGACAAAGTAAACGCCATCTTTGCCCTGTCAAAGTACATGGCCTGTGAGACAGGACCTCCTTCCCGCGCTTAGTTCGAAAAGTAAAGAGAATTTGCAGCTTGGTCAAACATATCAGTATAAAAAAAAGAATTATACATATTTAACTGATCTAAAAATCTTGATACGAAATTCAAGGATTTCAACAAATTAATAAATGGCTAAGAAGATTTTAAAAGAAAGAAAAGCACCGTTATACGAGAAAGTTTGATGTGATCCTAGTTTCTCATAACAGGGAATGTACACGCGCGCGCGCAAAGTCAAAAGCTAAACTCTCCATTGCAAGCGTGGAAGCGATGTTCTGACCAAGGCTCACACAAACTCTCTTTTAAACTGACTTCAATATGCTGCAAGTAAAAACTCAAAAGCAACACAGAATGGTGAGTTATTTTTAAAGGTATTTTACGAATTCTGTTTAGCCTTGGAGATAAAGAACATAGATACAAAATCATCATCATAGAGATACAAAATCATCATCATGTTTTGTATGAGCTTTTGCGTAAGACTAGTAATCCCGGTAGTAATATACCTAACTTAGCAAGTATGTAAGTAAAGGTTCCAGGAAAAGCTATTGTTTAATAGCATGTCCACAGTTTTAACTTGCCATATTCAGCTTTAGAACTTATTTTATTACAAAGATTAAGAGAATGGCAAATTATGATGAAATTTTCTGCAGTGGGTAAATAGAAATCTCAATCCGAAGTGGGCCTCCTGTGTTAGCGGCTTGGGATTCCTGTGTTGACAAATAGTGCTGTGAATGTAAAAATCTCTAGCGAGAAATATGGATGCGACATTTACTAGTAAGGAGTTATAAAATTTGGATCACTTTAAGTTTATTCTTGGACTGACAAAAAGCTTAACAAGTAGGAATCTCAGCTTGGTCATTATTGGATTTCTTGGATATGAATTAATTTGATCTCTTTTAGATATTAGACTTGGATGAAAGTTTTGAACAATGTTCTAAAATTGCTTTTCCATAACAATGCTAAGCAAATTTTTGTTATAACTATTTTTCTCTAAATATTGTTCAAAGTTGGGTCTTCCCGCAAAAAGTGAACAGATGCTTGAGTTAATTATAACCTACATAGTGTTGCACACTAAATGAGAAAGTTATCTATTCATTTTTTAAATATGAAATAAATCACCAAAACCTGTGCTTTTTCATGTTTTTGTGATTTATATCTGTTTTTCAATGCTGGCATGACTGAGTTCTACTCGGACTCAATAACATTGACCAAGGGGGAGAGATAGGTATACTATAAGCCCAAAATTTATGTATAGACAATTGCAAAGGAATTTCATCTAAAAGTGTCAATAAAATATCACCACAATATATGAATTTCTAAATGAAAAAAAGATGAATCAATAAACAAAAGAATGGATGAATCTCTAATCAGAAGAACTTTGCCAATACAATTTAATAAGAAAACTAGCGAAAAGAAATTACAACGTTTCGTTGTCATCACAACAACATTATCATAATTTACTTGATAATGTTGTCGCGATGACAACGAAACGTAATTTCTTTTCGCTAGTTTTCTTATTAAAATGGATGAATCAGTTAATAAATGCATGTATGGATAGTTTAGTGGATGTCGGACGAAGGAGTGAATCAAACAATTAATAGTCAATGTGATTTATATATACAAATGAATATACATTTTATTTGAGCATTACAATTAATATGTCACATAAAATATAATATTCAAAATGATGAATTTCTTTGAAATATTATTTACAAGCATTCACATAAGAATGGTGTGATAGATAAAGCCTGAGACAAAATGGATAGATAGAGGAGACTTTCAAGAGTGAACTAATTGTATGTTAAATTTTCTGATTCTTATAACTCGGTTGGCTCAGCGTTTGATGATAATAATAATAATATGCCTCAATTATATAGGGCTATTACAAAGCTCATAGCGCTTTATACAGCTCTGAATATGCAGCGGACATTTTCAGACTTCTTTAAACCAGCAGCTTACAAATCATGAGAGTTGTTTAGGTCAGTGCGAGGTGCTTGGTTCATTATATTTAAATATCAGTCAGTGAGTGGTCGGTGTGTTTGCTATTTGGATGATTGTAGCTAGTTGGTTAGTTAGAGAACTGTGACATGTTGGTCAGTTTTGAAAATGTAGGTTTGTTTTAAAAAATTTTGCTGTTGACTTGGGAATTCATTTCCCTTATAATTATTCAAATATCTTGTATGTTGGCTTTTAATTTCCTCTTTTTTTCAAAATTCTTAGAGGGCTGCATATTTCGGTGTTTCAAAAGGCCACAATGATACTTTGTTTTAAGACAAATTCTTAAAATTTCATATATTATTCTCCAAAATAACCACCTTTGTTCTTTTTTCAGATGAACTTGTGTCTAAGCAGATTACTGTGTGAAAAATATATATACCAAACACTTATACATTTTTTCAGTCTTTCTTTAAGCCACCTTTATAGAGAAGCAACTCACTATAAGTGTAAATTTGATAAAATTTGATAAACTCTTTTTGCACTTTTGCAAAAAAAATATAAGTTTTCACTTATTTTTGTAGTTAACACAATTATTTATATAAGTACTATTTATATAAGTTCATAGTTATTTTGCTGGAATAGGATCCTCCTTCTTCGGCGATGTCACCATGGTTGCAGAATGTCTCCTAGCTTTATGTCGAAGGTCTTCTATACTTGTCTTCCTCATATCATGTCCCTCATAGGGGCTTAGAGGTGACTTCTCATAGGGGACCATAGCTGGATGAAAATACGGATGTCTTAGCATAGCTGCAGGATAGAAGCCTGGAGAGGTTGGTGACAGTGGTGATCCATAATAAGGTCCCATGGGACTAAACATTGGTGTAGCTGCTGCGTACGGGGACACTAAGCTAAGAGCAGGTACATGAGGGCCCCATCTTTCTGCAACTGCAGCAGGGGACATACCCGCAAATGGCCCAGATAGCTGCGGTACGTCGATCATTTCACGTCTGTATTCTGGTGGTGAGGGGTACAAGTAGTTAGGACTTTCACGTCCCATCGCTTTTTCCTTCTTTCTCCATTTAGCTCTCCTATTTTGGAACCAAACCTGCAAATAACAAAATTGAATTAAAACTCAGTGAATGGTTTGTGGATTTTGGTGTCTGACCACCTGGGCAACATGACCACCTGGGCAGAAGTCGACTTCAGAATAACTGAAGAAACTAAAACAATTTGATTTGAAATTTACAAAATAATGAAATCGCCTTTAAGTAAATTGAAAATGTATAATTATTAATAATAATAATAATAATCTTTATTACTTATATAGCGCATATAATCAAATGCGCATATAATCAAATGCGCATATAATCAAATGCGCATATAATCTATATAATCTATAATCTAATTATTAATAAGACTATGATTAAAATCTGATTAATTAATATCTTAAAAAATATCACTGATTCTTATTATATCGTAGAAGAGCAAGTGAAAAATGAACGATTTATGACTGAATAAAGTCATTATTCATAAGATATTCAAAGTTAAACTTATAATTAGGAGCAGTCTGGTTTCAGTGCTAAAATTGCGTTTTTGAGGCTAGCTATAAGCTTATTTATAAGATACTTTGGAGCTAATTCCTATTCCTTATTCATTAATCTCACTAAAGTACATTAAAAAGGGGTCTGCACATTGATGTGGTGATGAATATAATTGCTAATTCTTCTTAATCTTTCCAAAACAAACCTCTACATCTGCACTAAATATTTTTCATACGTCAATCCTCGCGTGTTGATTTTAACTATTGGGGACGAGAAAACCCTAGTGGTACTATGGAGAACAACACATCAAACAAAATCAATCCACATAAGATCTACTGAACATGGAATCCTGTGTGGCATAATGATCATGATACCTGAGTCTTGAACTCGGACCACATCTTTGAAAGGCCGGTGCTCTAACCATTCTGTCAACCACGCGACCTATTCTTTTTTTTTACCCACGTTTATAGGCCTTTTGTCACAAGAAAGGTTTCCAGTTTAAATGAAAATCGATTTTTTTATTGGCATTATTTACTAAATCCACCCATTTTTATGTTTTTGTATGTGATAAGAAATACAGATTCCCAGTAGCAAATAAGATTTTTCTCGTGTTTTCGAGCGGTATTGTTTCCTCCCGACACGTGTTGGCTAGAAAAAAAACCTTTTGCGTCAAACACAAGCTCTTATTTCTAATTTAACTAATGAATACCTTATTAAGGCTCTTTTATCAAAGTTGTATTCATTTCAAACACCTATTTGGAGTTAATTACAAGATTTTAGTGCCTTTATTGTGTCGTTTTAAGTTCGTTTATTATGTGTCATGTGTTCACTGTCTGTCGAGTCCCACTTTGTCAACTAAACCTACTTGTCATGATAAAAAAATTGTGGTTATACAACAATTGTGTTTAAATGAATAGAATGCGTCAGAGATACTTAACGTAAGAGGTTTTGAATGATCGACCTGATAAGCGTGAAATATCTACTACTTATTAATACAGTTACTATTGATTAAATCATTCTAATAATCGTTCCATGTCTTTAAGATCGACCTCTTTTAAATCCATGTGCAGTACACCTGCCTGGAGTCGCCTTCAAATACGACAAAAGTACAAAATAAAATCATGTTTTGACCGAATTCTCAAGACGTATTTCGCCTGGAGGCTTGTAATCATAAATAGGTCTTTCGATTAAGGTTCAATCATCCGAACATAAAGAAAACGTCAACAAAAAGACTAAAAAAGAGCTTATTATAAAACTGGACGTTTGAATATGATTTTGAAAGCAAATACTATCGAGCTAATTTGCCCAAGGTTATTGATAATAAACAAATAATTTATACTTAATTATCTGTGTTTTATTGTCGCTTTGAGAGCTGTATAATAACCTTTTGTTTGCTATTCAAATAATATCACGTTCGTAGACCCCATCGTTGACAACTCCTCCTAATGAAGCACTATATGAATACAGATCTTATCAGACCCTTGCTCTGTACTACAAAACGAGTTTTTGAATTCAATATATTAGCACTAATAGGCTAGAGTAAAGTAAAAAAGCTGATTGAGCTTTAAAAAACAGAAAAGTGAGCCACAGGATTTGTTTGATTTTCTCAACATGACACCATTATGTTCTTTGACTGAATGAAAATCTTATCAAACAATTATAATTACCTATTAGACTAAACTAAATGGAAATCAGTCTAGTCTATTGTTTTCACATATTTAATGATAAAATATCTGTTGTCTTAGGATTCTTTTGATTTTTTCGATCTAGTTGATAACGTGTACTAACTTATTATTTCGCTAGCCCCTCCGGCTCTCTTATATAATATAATAGTAATAATATAATATTGGTTCTTTGTCTGCTGGCACTCGCGCTCACTACGTACCCCTACATTAAATATTTGTCATACAGTCCTCATATGTTCTCGATTTTTTCGTTAATGTAAAATTAATTTCAATGCAA
Source organism: Metridium farcimen (assembly GCA_032270665.1). Classification (NCBI taxonomy): domain Eukaryota; kingdom Metazoa; phylum Cnidaria; class Anthozoa; order Actiniaria; family Metridiidae; genus Metridium; species Metridium farcimen. The sequence continues at coordinate 6,068 of JAUPMH010182087.1, forward strand.
TATTAATACTTCATTTGGTATCCTTCGAAACCATGTTTGAACAAGTGAAAAATAATGAAAAAATATTTCGCTTTCTCTAGGAAGGAATCGAGCCACCTTGTCCTTTTGATTATTAATGTAAAATCAGATACCAATAAAAATGAAATATCCTTTCACCTTACACTGCAACACTGTAGTGCTTTCCACATATGGTAACGAGTGTTACAGACAGCACAATAGCTTTTTCATTATTTTTACATGATATTGTTGCGGAGACCTTAACTGTGTAAGGCTATGATTGATATATAAATATTGAAATACAAATATTGATATATTCTGCATAAATGCGTACTACTTGAGCTGGTTTATATAAGAAATAATATTTATCACTTTAATAAAACATGAAATCTATCTTTTTAGCTACTGGAAATATATTTAACACAGTATTGCGATTCATATCTTTAAGTAAAATGATATATTTAGTGTAAACCTTATCAGATGAAATACACAAGGGCACTAATTTTTTAGAAAAAAGTTATGGAAATAATTAAATTGTTTTTTTTTTCTCGAGTTGGATCAAATTGATAAAATATATCAATTTCTTTGAAATCTTTGGTTCATTATTAGTATTATCTTCGTATAAATCTACTCTTTAATTAAGTCTTTTTCATTGTAGCAACTTTAAAAACAAGAAAGGAATAAATTAAGCAAGAAAAAAAACTGCAATATAAAATGTTTGAAATAGAAAACATTTACCCGGTGCTCACAAGATACTGATCTACTAGTTGTACTTTCGACCATATAAATTAATTTTAATGACCATTTCTACAGGACAAAGTTCCCTGCAACGCTATAAAATCATTTAAAAACTCCAGAAAATATTAAATTACAATCAACACATTTAAAATTGTTGTTTATCTTCAATCTGAAATTATCTATCTTTTTATTTTAGTTTTCGTATTATGATATATTTTGTACGAATATTTCAAACTAGGCTCTATTTGAAAAGCTATATTTCCCTTTATATTATTTTCAGTACTTGATTATTTTCAAGCAAAAGTATTAACTCCAAAAAACATTAAATTACAATCAACACATTTTGAATTTTTGTTTATCTTCAATCTAAATTATTATCTCCATTTTTATTTTATTTTTCTCTACTATTATTTATTGCTTTACTTATATTTAAAGTGGGCTCTATTTAAACAGCTACATTTCCCCTTAGCTTGTTTTCAGTATTATTATTTTCAGGCCTAAGTTAATTGGCGTTAAATGATTGTTATAATATCAAAAACGCCTTACTTCCATATTGTGGCACCAAGAAACACAATACACACCAAAACATCTTGATATTTATACCAGGACAGTTTAATCAAGAGAGAATTAATACAATTTCTTCAGTTGAAACGTGATTGTCCGAAAAAAAACCTCATCTCTTAATTAGCGATTATTGTTTTGATTTTCAAAAGAGGAAATAAGACAAGATACTTATTCAGTATTACTCAAACGTTTCGCGAATTGTCGTGTTTGAACGAGTTATCGGAGGGCCTGCGGAGTGTTAATTACATGGTCAATCCAAATCTATTAAATTCTCATTAGGTCGTCAAAGTTTCAATTTCGATGATATCGTTGTCACCTATTATGATAATAGTTTCAAGAAAAACATCACCGTCACAAAATGAACATATTAATTGTTGAATTTCTGGGAAAGCAGACTATAAGAAAATAGTATATACTGGGAATAAGAAATCATGGTTAGGAAAAAGCAGAATAATTAATATGTCCTATGTGTCCGAACAGTTAGAGCCGTAAGAAAACATCGATCGTTCCAAAATGAGCAATATTTTGTTGTCTATTTTTTTAGAAATATGAACAAAAAACTTACAACGTATTAAAACATTTCTCAGTGTGGTTGTTTTTAAAATTGATATTTTTGTCGGTTTTTTTTGAAATCGCGTTTTCCTGGTACTTCTTCGTCAGAATGTGCGTCCTAAGACTCTCCAATCAGGGTAATTAACGTCACCAGCGACCGCTTATCGTCAGAGATGCAAATTAGACCTTTATTTTTTTACTTCTAAGAAAAGTTTACACTTCCAACTTGACAAACAAGTAGCTTTTGCCACGCTTTTGCAGAATAGTTCGAGAGAAATATTAACAAAACACGGTGGTGTTGCGTGAAGAAACTCAAAGATATCTATAAATATAGATTTCATTATGAATTGATTTAAAACATGATCACATCAGAAAATTAACTTATAATTTAGTTTATTCTAAAACGTATAATACTGAATTATTTCACTTAGATTAACAAATAATTTCAAACTTTAATTTTAATACATTTTAATTAGCTTATTGTAACTGAATTGTTCAGCAAAGATATCATTAAACAACAGACTCATCAAACAGAAATGCAAATTTTTATAAACTCGGCTATTCCTTTCACTCAAATCGACTAAGAACATCAAGAAAATGTAAACTAATTTATAATAAGATAATTGTAAAACCTATTTTCAAGACAGAGAACTAATTAAACAAAAGTTAAGTCATAAAGAGATAGATTACCGAGTTTATTTACACTCATTAGAGTGATATAATCACTTAAAGTTACGTTTTCAGGTAGTCCTCTTTAAGGCAAGTTATCAATAATACTGGGCCAAAATGTCACAATGTACCAAGAATAAACCAACACGCACGGAACAGTGGAACGGTTAGTTACACAATGTATTTTGACCGTCACTGTAACAAAGAAAGAAAACAAGGCGACATATGGTTGTTTTCTCGAACAAATAAACATAGTATTAAACTTTATTTACCTGTACTCTCGCCTCGCTTAAATCAAGTCTTAATGCCAGTTCTTCACGGGTGAAAACGTCAGGATACTGCGTTTTTTCGAACGCTCGCTCAAGCTGATGAAGTTGGTATGTTGTAAATGTGGTTCTACTTCTTCGCATCTTCCTTGATTTACACTCTTCGCTAGAGCATTCCGACTCTGCACCACACGAGTCGTCTTTCTCGATAGGACTGTGAACATCATCTATGTTTAAAAGTTTGAATAATTTAGTTTGTCAAAGAGATAATACCAATTAGATATTCACCTGTAAACGTGTAGCTAGTTTTGAAAACCAGAACTAAGATACACAACTACATAAAAGACAATATATCATATATAAATATATACATTTGAATAACTGTTTCACAGACAATTGACAAAATGTTAAATAGTTTATAAATTGCTTTGTGGCATGAAGAAAGCTGCTGTACACCAAAACGCTTTGCATGGATATTAAAACCAGAATAGAAACTGAATGTTGGTATTTTAATGAATATGGGATTTTTTTTATCTTTTAGTTTTGCCCCGCTGTGCTAACATAACAAAATTGATCGACAAACATCGACACTTAGAGTAGAGTACTTAACTATTAATAAGATTAAAGTATTTTAGTTATAAACGAGTGTTGCGCTTTTCCAAGTCAAAGCTAGTTACGTACCGTGTTGGCCTTGTTCCGTATCAGCTGGGTAGCTAAACGAGTCCTTTTTAGATTGTTGGTGGGCACCTTGAGTTTTCTCGTGGCTGCCTAGTATCATATCGATGGTGTAACCTTTACTTGAGGCTTGTATCAATGCTGATTCAATAGAGTGGTGTTTGTGTAGCTCGTCCGTTGTGTTATCTCGACTACGGTCCATAGTTATAACGCTTTCTCGGCTCGTAGTGCTCATATCTCACTGTTCTTGGTCTCCTTACCGTACCTAATGTTTGAACTACGATGAACCAACTCGTGCTGCCGCTAAGAGTACCTGTTCAAGCGAGTTCAGGATACTAATGAATGCAAATTTTGTGTTTGCATATAATCTATGTCTTTTGTTCAGTAATAAAAATGAGCGTATGTCATTCTCTTAATTAGTGTTTAGCCATGAAAACAAAGGCAAATGAATAAATAACTTATTCTAATCATCCAATCAGAGCTCGAGTGGCCAATTAAACTCTGATTTGTTAAATAGTGCTTCATGGTCAATACGCCCCCGAGATGTTCTGCGCATTGCCGTCATCGTTTTCGATGTCCTTGTCGACACCTACTTAACCTATTTACATATGAAATTGTTAATATAACATTTATCAAGTGTTTAATACTAGATATCCCATCCATGTATCGATCAACACAACGCGGCTATACCAAGACTACGAACTCACCCATGCAAAGTTGACTGAATTTAATAGAGTTTGTTTTCGAGTGAGTGTTCGATGGACTCGCCACTAGAATGATTAACACGAATTCAAGCTAATTAAAATCTATATGTCTCCATAGTAGTAGTAACAGAGGTGTTTATCCAAGAAAATTAACTTGTTATTTTAATTTGTAATTTTTGCAAGAGTTAAACATCTCTGAACTGAGAACCAACACCAGGTCGCCTATACGATGTTGATGCATTATTATCGATTCCTGTTATTTTATTCAACTAATTTTGAGTCACAGTAGCACAGCTGGATGGACATGCAAGCCAACTAGCCTCATTACCCACAAAAGTCGTGTTTTCGTTGTTGTTTAGTTACCCATAGAGGGGGCACAATACCCCGAGGCTTATTCTGGCTAATGGACTCGCCAGGGAGCGCTCCAAGTAGTTGTAGTGTTGTTTACAAAACCGTGTGGTTCGTCTAATAATTGCACCACATTTTAATTAACGGACAATCCCTTATAGTAGCTACACAAAGGCTTTGTAAATTAAATGAATGCTTGAACAATAAACCTTTGATTCTAGTAAGGATAACTATTTAATTATAGCTAGAGGGTTTAGTGACTGCTATTTGCGTCACAGCCACTTTTGTTCAACATATCTAGCGATTATCTAGCACTATACAACAACTGGATAAACAACTTGTTAACCCTATGAAAAATATATACTAATTGTTTACTCTATAAGATTGATAGAAAAAAATCTAAACACAGTTTATTATTAAACTATACAATTCTATTACTTCGCACCCCGAGTGGAAATAAAGCATGGAATTAAGTCAAGAAGTTTTAATTCAATGGAATCTGCCAGGCACAATACAGTACTAGAACGCTATTGTGAGCTGGCTTAGGCTGATTTGTAAAGCGTAGTTCAATATGCTTTTAGCATCAATAGATTACTCATTCAGCGTGTCAAGATTACTTAATTAGTATGCTTATATAACGTTTTTGATACTCCAACCCTTGCTTGATTCGTAACAAGAACTATACCGACTATATTAAACTTAGAATTTTAGTCTATAGAAAACAGCAAGTTCGAGTTATAATTATTGAATCGTTTTGAATGAAATTTTACGGTGTTAAATTCAAAGCATTTCACACCCTTTTCAAGAGCATTCATAACTGCAATTATATTTTAAAGTGATGGTCAGTATTAAAACACTGTAAAAAGGGCTATTATCTACAAGGTTTATCTCACAAATCTAAAGTAAAGCGAAATTACTGTATTTACTATTAAGTTAAATTCACTTAGGGGGTTTATATAATGTTAGGTGTATCTTATTGTTGATCTGATTAGTTGTTAGTCAAGCGAGAGTAATCAACTACTGAAAAGACTCGACAGTATTAATCATCTTACTTTGTTTATCAATTTGTTTAATTAACTTGTAAACGATTCGAACGCAATTGATATCTCTAGTTTACAAATTTGATTTAATAAACTTTTTCTACTAAAAGTCGTTCAGATACTGGGTGCCAAGCGTTGTACAAACATTTTGGTCAATTAGTTCACAGCTGTAGTATGTTTACATCCTTACAAGGATTACTCCGGGGGCTGTTCCAGCTGTTCTGTCAATTCGCATTACTGTTCAGTAATGAATAAAATAGAGGTTGTCTCGCAGTTTACCTAGATTTCAAATAGTTGTTGTTACACTCGAACCATGAACACTTTGAGTTTTTTTGTTACTTTTCTCAACCCACATCCCTTCAGCGAATATATAAGAAATAAGATTTATTATAAACACTTAGTTTGAACTCACTGCTTCATTTTGAAGCAGTAGAAGGTTCAGGAAATAATAACATGAAAAATGTCAAGTGTTCACGGTCCGAGTGTTTCCTTGCTTTGACTGTAGTCATTGCTTCTCTCACTATTTGTTGTTTTTTTTGTCTAAGTTTCCCTTAGACTTAATACATTCTTTTTTCCTAATATAGCTATAATAATTTATATTTAATTTCCTTCTTTTTCTAGTATAAAATATTAATCTTTCTCTCTTCTCCTGACCTTAAATTT
>JAUPMH010182198.1:0-12263 GCA_032270665.1 Metridium farcimen
TTTTTACTTTTTGAAATAATCACTTTTGTATTTATACTAAAACAATTATCCACCTCAGGCTCAGTGAATATCGGTGATTAATATCCTGACTGTGTCTCGGTGATAGATATCCATTATGTCTATGTAATAATTAACAATTACTCATTGAAGGTGAAGAGAATATCGGTGAATAAAAACTAAGTCATCTTCATAAAGTTGATATATGATATAATGAAATTTGTAACACCGTAAAAAATGTTGACTTAACTTTACTGACGTTTTGAGCTTTAGCCCTTTACTGACATTTTGAGCTTTAGCCCTTCATTTATATCAAACACCGACGCAGCCTATACTAGTTTACTCGCTAGTTTCCATTCATAAAGTTGCTACTGCTATTCAAATGTTGTGTTTGTTTATATTTCAGCATGGGGCAACACACCTGAAGGCAACTGGTCTAAATGGAAAGTACCTATAGACCAACTGTAAATACTATATTGAACATTTAAACCTGTGAGAACATTGAATATTGTCATTATGGTGGTGTATTTTTATTGAGAATGTGTTACAAATGAATGTTTGCTAAAATTTAATTTTTCTCACTGTACCTAAAACTTATAAACAACAATAAAAGGTGTGGTAAGAAAGAAATAAAAACATGAAAATTGCTACTTTATTGTATTGTATTTTATTTTATTAGCTTCGCCCAAAAACACAAAGGAAGATTACATATCATATGAATTTAACTGGGGTGGGCAGGGTCTGAGTCTATTGAATTTAGAAAAGCATCTTTGAAGAAATTACAAATCACAGTTGAAGCCCAATAAAGCAGTTCGGAAAAAAAAAAAAAGTTCGAAATTATAAAAGATTTACATGATTGTCGGGGGGGGGGGGGGTGTTCTTTTAGTTTGGACATTTGGGAACATTTTTCAAAATGCACTCGTGCCCTGGTGGATGCTAGGTGATGAGCTGGGAACAGCTGGAACTAGTTTACAGATTTGATTGACATAAATGCATTGTCACTGGACGCACACAATTTGTGATGTTATGAAGTTATGAAGATGAAACATAATGTACTTCATCCACATGACCAATATTTATTTGGGTAACATCTAACAATATTGTAAACCTCGTTCAGCTAATCTAGACTGCAATAATAGAGCGCAAACACTTAATCCATGAAATAAAATCAAAATTGTTACTAACAAATAGTTCTTATTTAGTGGCACTCCACCAAAACAGTCTAAGAAAAGGCAAATACAAAGGAGACAATACTTCATTACAGCTTTACTTGTCTAAAATAGTCACTCTATAAGAACTATTAGACAGTAAAAAATATATTTTATTTCACAGATTAAGTGTTTGCGCTCTACCACTGGGAGAATTCTTGGAACAGTTTGCACAATACAGGATTTGATTCAATGTCACCTGAAATGCGCTCTACCACTGGGAGAATTCTTGGAACAGTTTGCACAATACAGGATTTGATTCAATGTCACCTGAAATAAGTAATTTTCATCTAGAAATACAATGATTCTCATTTTGAGTACAACATTTTATTGAATACATGCATTTGGTGTCATTACAAATAAACTTTGTCCTTGTTTTACTACAATAACATTTAATAGATTATTAAGACTTATGTTCTTGATTTGTGAGAGGGTCTTGAAGGGGTAAAATGGGAGCTAAGATTGGCCTTATTTTTGACTGGGAAAATGGGATTGGATGCACTGGGACTGGATATACATTACAAGGGGTTGTATAGGGCCACACTAGTATGTATGTACTGTACATAGTGTATATAGTATACACCTATTTCAAAAAATGTTGTCAGAAGGAGATCTGAATCTGAAACTGAAATGAATTCAGGAAAATTGCGTACTGCAAAAACCAGGCCTGGCCCTGTTTTTTTGCGCTTAGCACCTTCAGATTTATATTTACCGTCGCCATATCCGAAGCCAGAGAGTGCACGCAATGAGAAAAAACTGCTGTACCCCAGAACTCATTTCGGTCTCAGATTGCAGATTGCAGATCTCCTTCTGACAACGTTTCAGTTGAAATAGGTGTATACAAGGGGTTGTAAATTATGTAAGGCAGGGAGAAAGTAATTTATTCTGAACAAAATCGTCTGAAATTTACTCAGAGGATTAAAGAGATCAACAAGAAGACACTGTAAAAGTTTTATTCAATTTTATTAAATTTTAAGGCAAAAAAATCGAAGGTTGAAAAGTACCCATATATCCTTTAGTAAATCAACACTAACAGTGAGCTTGGGCTACCTGTGGTACGTGGCAAGTGTCGCAAAGAATGCTGGATGTTATAGCCTCGCTTTCAAATGTTCCGACGCTCTAATGATATGACTGACTTTCGGTTATTTGTCCTACTATTAATACTACGATTTAAAAATTTACTAAAGGAATAGATATATAACTTAAGATCACTATGTTGTCAACTTTAAATAAGAGATCATCTCAGGATGGTCTGGATGGTCCTGAAAACAAGAAAAAGAAGTGCGGATATGGATATAGTATTGCCGATAAAATGTGGTAAGTAAAATCTAATCGACCATACTCTGGGTACCAGAGGTTATTTTCTACTTGCTTTAGCGTTTATAAATTTGACGGTTTGTTAGAGAATAACGAACACAGACGTACAATATTGATAAATACGAATAGTAGATCAAGAAAACCTCTAGTTTATAGGGTAAATCAACTAATAACAACCATGATATATATAAAGTTTAGCTCTATCCGCATATAGGCAGATTTTGACCATATCTAGAACTCTTTATTTAAGGCTCTTGAGTAAAACTCATCGGCTGATAGTCTCTGAGCTTTTAGTACTCTTATGATAGGTAATATAATGAAATTTGTAACACCGTAAAAAATGTTGACAACCATGGATAATGTTTTTATTATCCATGTAACAACGTACATAGTTTTAAGCAGAAGATCATTGATTTTTTTCCTCCACTAGGATCTTGAGAAATTTTGAGCCAAACAAAGGCGATAGAGTCTCTGCAAATGAGATTATTGAGATGTATTCTAACAAAGAAAGCGCAGGGGAAGACCAACCAACATTATCGAGGACTCCTCTTGGTCGGATCATACAGGATTTGTGGGGAGGTAATGTTCAAATGTCAAAGATTGGGAAAAGAGGTGAAAAGCGCCTTAAGTATTACGTAAATGTCAGGAAAAAGTTACCCGGTTCGGATACCCTCATCCAGCAGAAGGACGTTAGTACATGCATGATAAATGATCTTCATGAGTTAAAAATTCCAAGGAACTGGACAACAATAAAGAACTGTCAAACATCTCTATCATTTCTACGAGCAGAAAATTGGGCTTTCAATGGCCAAAGAATGCTTACTGAACTCAAAGTAACAAAAGAAGACTCTGCATTTGTCATTACAATTTCCTGTCAAGGGATTTCTTTCAATGTTATGGACACCGATTTTGGCAGAGAACTAGCTGGTTTAGAAGTCGATGCAAGACTGCAGCTTCTCATACAGTTCCTTGACAATTCTAAAACAGGGTTATGTTGTGGTTTCACTTTACCTGAGATCCAAGATTATAGCTTTGGTTTGCAAACACGTCACAGAATTGTAGAAATTGATTACCTAGATGAACCTCGAAGCAGTGAACAGTTTGTGTTTTCTAACAAGTGCAATCTAATTTCACCCCCTGGGCAGTGTTGTTCTTCCTGTGCGACGTTAAGATATGAAGAGTCTAGGAAGCAATCCAGAATGCTGTCTAAAGGGAATGCCATCAATGCAAAATATTGTAATGATCGCTGGCTTACAAAGGAGCAACTGGGGAACAAGATCTCTAGACTAAGAAAAGATTTAAAGAATGCAACTGAAAGAGAGAAAAATCTGAGAGAAACAGATCAAATCAGTAAGTCTAAGAAGCAATCCAAAATGCTGTCTAAAGGGAATGACATCAATGCAAAATATTGTAGTGATCGCTGGCTTACAAAGGAGCAACTGGAGAACCAGCTCTCTAGACTAAGAAAAGATTTAAAGAATGCAACTGAAAGGGAGAAAAATCTGAGAGAAACAGATCAGATCAGTAGCTGTTAGCTCATGGCTGGGAAATTGGGCAACTGGCAGCCACCATCACTAAGGAACATAAACTGTTAACACATTCGAAGCAAGCTCCAGTTCTGTTCTACCTGTTGATGTCAACCTCGTTCCCAGGGCCCTCTCTCTTCGCTTTTGGGTAAAAGCGAAGGGAGAGGGCCCTGGGAACAAGGTTGTGTTGATGTAGGTTTTTCACAAAGGTTATTTTTAATAGCATGTTTATAATTATAAACATGTATGCAAATTAATGGCTGATGTTTTGGCATGTATGGGAGGTCAGTCTGCAATCAAGAACAATACATGTATTTAAGCTATTCATATCAACATTAATTTTAATTTCATAATTATTTATCAGTCCGGTACATTACCAATTTTGGTAATATGAATTAGGCAACAAAATGGCGGCTGAAGGGCTTTCTCGAACCCTTTTCTATTTAGCCCCTTATTACTTAAAAAAGACCCCTTCCCATGACTTTTTGCCCGTTAAGGTTTTCTTTAATAACTAAAAATTGGTAAATGTACCGGTAATATGAATTAGGCAAAAAAATGGTGGCTGAAGGGCTTTCTTGAACCCTTTTCTGTTTTGTCACTTATTACTTAAAAAATACCCCTTCCCATGACTTTTTGCCCGTTAAGGTTTTCTTTAATAACTAACGACACCATAGCGGTGTCAGATGATGTCACCCATTCCAAGCCTACGTCGAAAGCTATTTATGAAAGTCCTCTAATGACATAGTTTTAATCGTTTTATTTTGTTTCTCTATTCACCCCATTTTGCATTGAATATTTGATAAATACTAAACCTCATGTATGGTCACGTGACCACCCAAATGCCATTCAACAAGCAAAAATTGCAAAAACTCATTAAAACTAAACATTTGGTCAAGTTACATGACAACATTTATAAAGCAACGGTTGAAAAATTAGAAATAGCGATTTTAGCTAAAATGGCGTCTGATCCAGGCCTTAACACCCTTGAGCGTGCAATTGGGGAAGAGAGATCGATTGCGTGGTTGAGTCAAGTATCGGACTAAGGTTCCGCTTTAGGATTTTGGCATGATGTGTAATTTTGACTGAACTAGAGGCCGATTTGTGGCGTTTACCAAGGTCTCTAGCAAGCGATTGTGTGCTACCTTGTGTTAATTCTTGTCAAGGGAGAGAAAATTTTCCACTACTCGCTCAAAACTGCTCCAAAGGCTTGAAACTTCACAGAGAGTCAAAGTAAAACACAAGAAACAAGTAAGCCATATATGGCTAGTAGCCACTATGCTATCAGGTTGAATAAGTGAGTGAGTGTAACAATAGAAACACAGGAAGCTCAAATTTTAATCATGGACAGACCTAGACCCCCCCTCCGCCCCTCCTATAAATAGTTTAATGTTCCAAATCTGAGTCTATGGCTTTGAGTATATGGTTTGCTCAAGGTATATAGTTGCAGTTCAGTTTTCGTAAATGTTTGTTTTCTAGACCTTAGCTGTCACTATTTACAGTAGCCACATGCAGTCATAGACTGCCTATTTTTATATTTACTTTTAAAAAATCGCCGCAATTCTCCCATATAATGATTATAAGACCACAGATAGTTAGCTTGGACTACCTGTGCTCGATTCAGCATGTGCAAGTGTCACAAAGAATGCCGATTGTTATCGCCTCGCTTTCAAAATTTCCGGCCAAAAGCATGGGCACAAGTAATAAATTAAAATGTCAAATAAGTGGAATGAACTGTACAAAATCTATTTTAGTCACCATGCTGCTAATCATCTCACTCTTACACCTAATTAAACTTTCTTTGCAAATTCTTGTACTCCGCAATCAATATCTCAACCAAATTTATGTACAAATCATCAAACAATTATTGCTTAGAAAACGTTTAGAAAATTCTACATCTGTGTGTTCTTCATAGTCCAAATTCTGATTGAACCATTTGATTTGAATTTTATTTCAATGATTTTAGGTATTGTAGTCTCCCAGCGTTAGTTTTCTACTTTCTAAGTTGCTAAACACTGTACAAAACATTTTCAGCTTTTCTTTCCTTTGCGAAAGAACGTCTGTTTTCCCACGCTAAGGGTTGTGACGAGGGATGTTTTCTCGTGATTGATCCCGATTTTTTACACAAAAGTTTGATCTCTGATCCCAAAAGCTTACATATTTTGATCCGGCTGATCCATCAAAAAAATGTTTGGTCATTGAATTTATTCATAGATTCCCGATCACTTTTCTGTGATCCCTGATTCCAGCTGATTCAAACTATGGGATCCCAGGCATGTGATCCCTGATCCCACATCACTCGTTACGTCCCTGCATTTTATACGTTAGTACCTGATTTCACAAATTATATGCTGAAAGTATTGAAAAAATGAACATGTAGTGTGAGTCTGAATCTATATTGAGACGTTACAAAAGTGGTTTATTTTTTATTTTATTTATTATATTAGTTCTACTGATAATCTTTATTTGGAGGATAAAACTTAGTAAGTGTAATCAGTACTCTTATCTGACATATCAGGGGCGGATCCAGAAATTTGACAAGGGGGGTGAACTTTGATTCCCATTTGGCGGATAACGGCAGACACAAGAGCGCAAATATCGTAATGTGGCCGCTTTTCTTTGCTAAAACGAGACTTTACTGCAAAAGGGGGGAGGGTGAAAAGTCAACCAGTTCAACCCCCTCCGTCCGCCCCTGCATATTGAACTGAAACAGTTAATTTGATCAATAATCCATCCTAGAAGCAACCAGCCCAAATGTTTGAATAATTAACAAAATCTAAGAGACATAAAAGGTAATTAGCTGTATGAATGAAACAAAAGTCCACACTTCAAAACCATTCAAAAGGATATATTGTTATATTGTTCGGCAACGTGTGCTTCACAATTCTGTATACAAATCATGCACAGCTGTTCCAAAATGATTCAGATATTCTCTTTGATTATTATCAATTATATAACCTGAACACTTTATAGCCACAAACAAAGTTTAATGCCACAAAAAATATTTTTAATTCACAAAATCACCGTACGAAAGGATCGTCGTGCGCCTACTTTAATCAATCTTCAACTACTTTTCGTAACACTTTATTCAACTCCTGAACTTCAACTCGTCGAGCTGGTACTTCTGGCAACTTTTAATAAGGAGATAAATCTTCTTTCGTGATTTGCAGTAGTAGTGCTGCATAGCGCAAATTGAAATTGACAGTTTAAAAACAACCGTATAAATCTTCTTTCGTGATTTGCAGTGATAGTAATGCATAGCGCAAATTGATTGACAGTTAAAAAACGGTATAAATCTTCTTTCGTGATATGCAGTAGTAGTGGTGCTTAACGCAAATTGATTGACAGTTCACAACCGTATAAATCTTCTTTCGTGATATGCAGTAGTAGTGATGCTTAACGCAAATTGACCGTGACAGTTAACAACCGTAGAACCGTTTTACGCTTCGAGAATCATAAGTTTGAGGCTGATATATCAAAATATTGACAGTTTACATGCAAATAGCAAAAAAATCACGATATTCTTGTTGAACCCAGATAACCTATGTTTGCGTATAAAAACAGACGCGTACAATAATTTGAAAGCTCGTTTCGATATATATAAATGAATAAATAAATAAAGTATTCTATACACCGAATCGAAATATGGCGTCCAGTTTAATAAGCATTGTTCTTGGCTGGCTAACCTCTCATACATGTGAAAAATCCATTGTGTTTCAACGTGAACACGAGGCTAGTCAGTCAAGAACAATAGTTATTAAAACTGGACGCCATATTTCGATTCGGTGTATTCATTTCACAAGTGCGCTATATAAATTCCTAAAGACTATTGTCATCATATTGCTCTATTTTTTTCTCGTATCGCAAAGCAAACATCAAAAACTAAACCTACAGATCCTTTATCTTTCATAATACAGATTAATAAAATGCGATGCCAATTACAGCGCGAGGCGCAAAAGTATGACCACTTTTAATATATTCGTATACTTCTATGCTCGAACTTTATGCTACAAAACGAGTTTTTACACGCCTTATTCGGTAAAATCAGACAACTTCACATCAAATGAGTCTGTTTAAAGTACAAACCCCCGTGCATAGAAGTATGCGAATACATTAATTAAATGTGGTCATACTTTTGCGCGTCGCGCTGTCAAATAAAAACAAGCGACCAAAAATGATCTTAGATTTATATGATGGTCCGTCATAAATTGATGAAAGCGATAGACATTCACACTACCTTATACTGAAACGTTTTGCTAATATTATTATATAAAAAAAAACAATAGAAAAAGCCATTATTTATTCAAGCTTCCACATGGAAGTTTCTTCACATCCGTACTGATCGTTATGAAAACAATCTTCATTGTTGAACACTGATATGAACGGAATTCTCGATTTTCAGCAACGATAACACATCCTGCTGTTCCATAACATTTTCAATTTATTCTCTTGTTTAGGTTAACGAGATTACTTAAACCTACAACAGTGCTCTAAAACCTTTCAAAAAGCTTTTATTGCGGGTTAAAATACGGAACACCTGTTTGTCAAGGTGTGAAATCGATTTGGTATAAAAATTTTCAAGCAAGACTTATTACCTCCTTGCTTATATCAAAAACATTATTTAGTATTTTTACCATACGCTCTATACTATCAATGCTTGCAGTGATATATTTGGTTTTCTTGGACAAGCTAGGGTTTTTATAGTCCCCCAAGAAGCCGTGTTTAGCCTCGTCACGCAAACACTAGGATTGTTAAGAAATTCGAGAACCTACATTAATTTATTTGATCTGCAGTTGTTTTCAATATGTCAGGGAAAACCCACAAACAAAGGCGCTCAGCCATGCATGATTGGTCAATTCCATTCTGGTACATTTCTATGACCATCTACGTCACAACAAAGAGAGCTAGATAGATCTTTGTTTGCCGACAGTCTTACAAGCTGGCGACTGTTCTACAAATCATACAAGTGCAGCACTAAAACTTCTACATGGAGAGGCTAACAGAAGCCATAGCCGTCGACAATATCGTGAAAATAAGAGAATTACTGAAATGTGCGGTTTCAAGCGACAATTTTTGTGATGAAGATTCGAACGGCGCCGTAACACTCACGGCTGAGGACTTTCAAGATGCCTTTGTTCAAGCAGCTTTTCTCGGCTCGTTGAAAAGTCTACAAGCTATTGGCGAATATGGTAAGATTTTTGAATAAAATAGTTTGAATGTTTATGTCCGTGTAGGAAGGAAATTAGTTTTTATATAAAGGTCAAATTTGTACATAAAAATATTTGCTGTCATGTATTGAGATTCTATTGCCGTGACAGATTAACAGTGAAATCCTATATAACCCATTATTAAAACATGTTTTATACGATTATACTGAGATATCAGGAAAACAGTTTAGCGGTAAGTTTTCAATTCAAGAATAGATGATTTTGTATATTATTCAAGTATTTGCTAAACGCCGTTAGCCTAGCTGTTATATATATATGGTCCTATACTATATTACTCGCTAGTTTCCATATATACGGTCAATTTATCTTTCAAAAACAACATATTTTAAGATGATTAAGATTTCGAATAAAAACACATGTATTTAAAGATCAAATTGATAAATACAGTCCAGATAAATCTTTAACGAATAAAAATCTTATATAAAATCTATGTTTTACACCATATTTCAGATGTTTGAAACATTTATCAAAGTTAAACACATTTGCGATAAAATGATAATTGGATTTCGGATTATCTTTTCATATAAAACCCACTAAAACGAAGATTAGATAAATCGACATGATAGTCACGATTGTATTGCTTTATATACTTCACTTCAATGATTTTACTATCGTTTCACTAAATTAAAACAATATTGATGTGATTCATTTGAGTGCCGTTATATGACATTCAACGTCCAATATCACGACAGTCCTTTGTACCTCCAAGTTTTGTAATTTATTATTTGACAGTATTAATAATAATTGGTAATAATGATTAATAAGTGCCAAGAAGTTTCGGTCAATATCGGAAAATACTCCAAACTTACCAATTAATTCTTTAATAATATTATTAATAATTGTAGTTTTCTTTAAGGTTTTCAAATATTGATATTAGAGTCGAAGTTTCGACACATCAAGCGTCATTTTCAAGCTAGACAGAAAATAAAAATATTATAATAATTGATTAAAAATCGCGAAAAACATTACTGTATCTTAGCAGTTTTAAAGTAGTACAGCAACTATTTACTGGTTTATATGCCTCTCTTGTTATAAATAGAAAAACTAATTTAATAAATAAAAAGTATGGTTGTAGTTAATTGGTGCCAAGGAAAACATTGTTAATTGAAAATGTCTCTGTTAGGGACGGACAATTAGATTCTTGAGGGGGATTGGGCAAATTGTTTTTGAAGGATATTTTTTCCCATTCTTCGTATGTGCAGGAAATTTTTTTCAATTTGCACGGATATTTGTTTCTTTATTGTTTTGAATTTGTTTTAAAAACGGGTATAGACTGCATAACTCCTATTAATTTATATGTTTCTCATTTTGATTTACTTTTTTATATTTCAGTGGACAAAACCCTATCAAATGATTCTAACTTTATGAAAATGAGTCCAATTTTTTTATTTCTTTAAAATATAAAAAAAACTATATTTAAAAATAACCAGTTATTGATCTTTTCTTTCCTTTCTGTCTAGTGTCAGACATCAATGACCTAGGGAGACTAAGAGACTGGTGCCCAGACTACCAGGTTAGTCCTCTACGAGCTGCTGTCGAGGGTGACAGCATTGAGTGTGTCCGCTGGCTATGTACTAACGGCGCAGATACAAAGTACCGTGAATGTGTATGCAGTATCTACTATAACGATCTTATTTCTACATCCTGCTTCACTAACTACTGCTCAGTCTCCTGTTTTGTACCACTACACTTCGCTCGCTCAAGCGCATGCGTGGAAATACTTCTAGAAAACGGCGCGGAAATTAACGCACAGGACTGCATGAGCAAAACACCTCTCTCCATGGCAACGTTGCATGGTCGTCTGGATGTCATGGAAACACTGTGTAATCACGGCGCTGACGTGAGTCTTGGTAGCAGCTGGGGTGCCACGCCTCTTGTGTACGCGCAGTACGCAGCGTCCAAGACAGATCGCATCGCATCTACCGAGATCCTTTGCCGTCATGGCGCAGACGTTAATTTCCAAGATCGTAACGGTCGCACAGCTATGCATGTCGCTAAAGACGTTGACAGTGTGCATATTTTACTGGCTTATGGCGCGGATCCCAGCATTGAAACCATCTTTGGTAAAACACCAATAGTTACTGCGGCAGAAGGAGAATTATGGGATATTGTGTGGCTTATCTACGACGCTCAGATCCGAGCTAATGTTGGTCTATTGTCCAGGGGGGTCTCGCTATTCTCATGTCTCTCACTAGACGTGCTTTCAATGCTACTTAAAGCGACTAATAACGTTAGAGAACTAACTCATCTATGTCGATCAGTTATACGATCGCAGTTGCTAAGGAAACATAACAATGTGGATCAAGCCATTGCTAACTTACCCCTTCCCCCACGGGTAAAATTGTATATAGGACTTTGGTATCACATAAATAACAATAGTTTAGATATTGAATTATAGTTATCGACTGTGAGATAATTTTATCTTATTGGAACAATTTTTACAGTAAGAAATGAGAATTATTAACAATATTCATTTTTAATAGTATAGATTATTTTCAAATCTCACAATTTATACCAGGTTAAAAGCAAATGCAATACATGAAATTAAAATCAAACAAAAAAGTTCAATACAGACGTTACGGCATGTGACTAAATACCTTTTTACCTTTCTCAGTATGTTGAAGAAGGTCTGTATGATTGGGACGTCTTTACAAGTCAATAATAACGACAACACTTTACATAAATCCTGATTTCATCTATTGTCATGCAATGGCTAACAGTATCCCGGCATCCATTTCGGCCCTCATGCCATGCGTCTTTAATAAAAGTCATAATTAACGGCAACGCTTTACATAAATCCTGATTTCATCTATTGTCATGCAATGGCTAACAATATCCCGGCATCCATTTCGGCCCAAATGCCGTGCATCTTTAATAAAATTCATAATAGAGTACCGAAGTGTGACGTCACAATTTTTTTTATCTTTTCCTATTCAAATAATTTTCATCATAGAATGCTAGTCAAAATATAGGCTGCCCGAAAATTTGGG
>JAUPMH010182309.1:0-12261 GCA_032270665.1 Metridium farcimen
TCAAAAAAAAAATAACCCCCCCCCCCCCCCCCCCTCATGATTAACCAATCAGCTAATCATTGTAATCACTGCAACTGACTATCTCGTATGGTATTAATTTATTGAAAACAAGTCGGCGTACGTAACGATATGGAGATATGGAACGCAATAAAGATCAAGGATGTTGATTCTGCTCTTGATTATTTGAGGACCAGCCGCCTGACTAATTTGGAAGAGCTAGAAGAATTGAAGAGAGCTATGGTGAAGGCTCTGGCTGGAGTGCTAAGCGAGGAAGATGCTACGCGGGAAACCCGAATACAAGAATTTTTAGTAATTGCTGAAAGGTATTACAAATATGAGGAGAAAATGCTTTCGATGCTGGACAACTGGAATGATTTAGAGGAAATACTTACAAGAGTTTAAGAACAAATTTGACATTGACTTAGAGTGGTGACTTATGTAAGCTTACTGGGGAAACAAGACATTTCAAGAACATTTAACATTTGAACTAAAATTTGGTAGCGATTTATATTCAATTTTATATTTGGACTTATGAAAAATAAACATATATTTCAACTATTACCACATTTCTATTTTAATTTCTCTTCCACAATTTATATATATATTTTTTTATACACTTAATTTTGATCGATCAATATTTTCCTGCGTATTTACGCCCCTTTTTTTTAGTTGTAAGGTGCACGATACCATGTCACACTAGCGTTGCAACTTAGCTTAGAGTTTAGAATATGGGGATATTATTTTTAATTTTACATCAGTACATCATTTTGGTCAGTAAATATTTTTTTTCAGTTTCTGCCTCGATCAAACAATTTTTCCGCGCATTTCTGCCATTTGACGCCCTTTTCCACACTTTCTGCAGCGATCAAACATTCTTTTCCGCGCATTTCTGCCATTTGGCGTTTTTCATCAATTCGCCAAATGGCAGAAAGTACCCCACGTGACCGCTAACGCCTAAAGGCGAATTTCTGCATCGATCAAACATTTGACGTTTTTCATCATTTTCTGCCTCGATCAAACATTCTTTTCCGCGCATTTCTGCCATTTGATGTTTTTCATCATTTTCTGCCTCGATCAAACATTCTTTTCCGCGCATTTCTGCCATTTGGCGTTTTTCATCAATTTCTGCCTCGATCAAACATTTTTTTCCGCGCTTTTCTGCCATTTGACGTTTTTCATTATTTTCTGCCTCGATCAAACATTCTTTTCCGCGCATTTCTGCCATTTGACGTTTTTCATCATTTTCTGCCTCGATCACACACGATCATTTCTGTCTTGTTGCGGCTTCGATCGTGTGGGCACTCTTCCGCTCATGGATTCAGCGAAAAAAACTGGAAAAGAAAGACTTCAGGAAGCAAAGGAACGAAAGAAGAGATTAAATCTTGAAAGAGTAAGAAAACATCGGCAAAAAATAAAGAATGCTAGTTCTTTTTCAAGCGGAAAAACCCTAAAGCGAGCAGTCGAGCGAGCGAAGGAATCTCTTCCATTAACCCCCGAAAAAAAGGCAGAGGTACTAAGAAATCTTGTTTCTAGTCCGAACACAAAGAAGCAGGTATTTGGTGATGAAGGGGGAAGCGAGACTGCAAAAGCCATGATAGAAGACCTTAAAAATGCTCTAGCTTCTGTAAAAGGAAAACGAAGTGACGATGTCAGAACTGCCGTCAACGTAAGCATTGCAATGGTGTGCGGTGATAATGTCAAGTCAAAAATCTCCAATAAAGACGCCGCAAAACAGCTTGGCATCAACAGAAGAAGAATTGCCCTTGGTATGCAGCACCGTGCATCGACCACAGCCACAGCTTCGGCCACAGCCACACCGTGGACGTTAATTGAGAGAAAAACCAGAAACGATGCCACGTCAGAAGATTTAAGAAAAAAAGCCTTTGACTTTTGGCAAAGTCCCGGCATTTCGCGTCCAACTGGCAACAAGAGAGATGTGAAGAGGGAACGAATTGGGCCAAAAGAATACACTTCACATGAAAAGTATATTCTGGAGTGGACTCAAACTGAAGTATTTCGAGCCTTCAAAAAACAACATCCTGACATAAAAATGGGTCAAAGGTAAGTGTTGTTTGTGAGAGTGTTCAGGGGAAAAAGTAGTAGGCATGCTCGTCGGAAATCTTCAAAGATACCGGAATTCTTTTAAAAAGGGCGTGGTTGGACGAATTTTACCCCCTTTAGAAGAGATACTAGAAAATTATAATTTTCAAAAACTTTCGCCTACTTTTTGTTCCCCCTTTTCCCCCACGGGACAGGGTCCCAGTAAATTTATAAATATACAATGGTACTAAAATTCACAGTTTATTATTTAACGTATTTTTTTCACGAAAAAATAACCTCAATGTTTTAAAAAGTATTGTTTACTTGTTTAAGGTACTTCGAGGGCTGCAAACTATTTTTTGTTGTTCCTGCAAGGCCTAGAGATAGAAACTCATGTTGCTGCAGAAAACACGTAGAAATACGAATGCTGTTAAAAAGCGTGATGGACTACCGCAGGTAAGAATGTTTTTAGAGTGGTTTTCCTGCGAGTGGGAAACTGACCGTTATAGTTACTGCACATTCAGTCATGGTACTGTTACTGCAAAAAAATTAAATCTTATTATAGTTCCGTACCGGTTACGTACGGTGGCAGTTCCAACTTATACGACAACCCCTCGATCTTTTAATTACTAAATTTATCAATTGCCCTATTTCAATATTACGTCTCAATGTGTTTACTTTGGGGGATAGAATCGACGAAAACAATGGTAATTTAAACTAAATCTTCCTTTTCTTTGAAAATTGAGCTTCATATTATCTAGATTTTATGTATGTTACGTGTTTATACTTTCATATTTATGGTATTTTGTTGCGATTTCGTTCCTCTCCGTCTTGTAAATGCAATTTTATCGTGTATTTTCGTATTGTTGTTATAAATCTGTCCCCCACTGGCGACCATGATCCTTAGCGTTAGAACAATAGAATGTGTTGATGTGACGTCATAGTGCAATAGGACAATTTAGATAACAATTTCATTTGTATGTTTTCAGAAAACAAGAAGTCGATGGGGTCACCGTATATTCACACTTATCAGACCTTGTGGATGCGTCTTTGTGCCAGTTGAACGATAATTCCTGTTACCATAACAAAAGCTGCTTGGAAAGGAAATGTCCAGAATGTGGAACAAGGAACATACCAACGTTACCAGAAGAAAGAATGGCAACTGGTCAAACGAAAGTACAGTGGCAGAGATTTGAGTACGTGGACGTAGGAGAAAAACGGAAACTTAAAATAGTTTTTAAAGAAACATCGGTTTTTGAAATGTTCAGATATTTCATTTCACTACTAGAGGTTTTCCCATCTCACCAGTTTCGCGCCAACTGGCAAAGTTCTCAAATGAAGACTTTGGTGAATAATCTACCTGAAAACCACGCTGTCGCCGTTCACGACTATTCAGAAAATTATTCCTGTCAACACCAGGACCAGGTGATTATAGATAAATAATTGTTATATGCAGATGGCTTATTTCTTTATAGGTAGGGCTTACTCTTTAATACAAATGGTCGTGAAAGGGAGGGAATGGGAACCGTGGGGATAGAATGGGAGCTCTAATTATTATATTGTGTTGCAAATGTTGTATTCTATTATATTGCAGGTACAATCTCTGTACTTTGGTCAGACCCAAGTTTCAATTCATGTAACTATACTGCACAGACATACTGGTGTAAATGATGTTGAACCACCCTCGGAAGTCATTACTGAACATCTGTATGTAATTTCCCCTGATGCGAAGCATGACTCGCATTCTGTCCACCACAACAGACAGCTTCTTGCCACTTATTTCAAGGACATCGGCTGCGAGGTAACAACATCTTTATTTTACCAATGTGTGTAACAGCGTTTTAATGTTAAGAAACACGCTATATAAATACCTAAACGCACAAGGAAAATAGAACACATATACATTATATATACACAAATTTAGAATTTATCATTAAAGCACTATATAAATTATTAAAATTAATTAATGATCATTATAACACAAAATGGTTTTCCTTGTGATAATGTCATTATAAAAACGTTCATTGCCTAAATTATATATTCTAGGTGAAGGTGTTGCACGAGTGGACTGACGGTTGTTCTGCGCAGTACAAGAGCAGACACTGTATGGGAGACGTCTCTTTATCTGTTGCGGATTTTGGGTTCGTAACAATAAGAAATTATTTCGAGACATCGCACGCAAAGGGGCCCCAAGATGGTGCAGGTGATATATGACGTGATCTTGATTCATAATGTTGTACTAGATTGATAAAAAACTCATTAGGCTATATTTATCTGAAACAAATAGTATAACCTACAAAATGTTTGCTTTGACTGTGTTAGATTGTACGCCGGAGAACGTTCAATCTAATCCCAAAAATACGAATACAAAATTATGACAAACTACTTCAACAAGTTTCTATGTCATAAACATTATATTACCTATGCAAAATTATGCGTACTTAATATATTTAATTTTGCGTCCTTTTACACAGGGGCAAACCTCAAGCACAAGTGTGACATGGCGGTCATAAGGCGGCAGACCGTTATCCAAAATGCGCAAGATTTGTACAGCTACGCCAACAAAGAGCTGCAACAGCCATCAGCTAGCCGTTATCAGTCGGAAAATGTGAGGATGAAACAGAGAGTCTTTTGGTAATAATAATGATGATGATGATGATAATAATAATAATGACGATGATAATGATGATAATGACAATGATAATTATTATAATAATAGTTGTGATTGCTGGGTTTATCTATCATACAATTAAGATAAGTGAAATAAAAAATACCCGATTCAGCCCATTATATTAATTTTCGTGTATTATATTACATATATATAGGTATGTTGAAGAAATAGATCGGGCCAGATCTCATCGTCTGTTCAACGAAGTAGAAGGCAACAGACAAATACACAGCATACTTGGTGAGTCTTCGTCTGGCAGTACCTTGAAAACACGTTTCCTTTCCTGTTACTGTAAGTCCTGTTTGAGCCAGCAGTACGACTATTGTGAAAACAAAATTTATGTGGAAGCATGGACTACTCAAGTAATGGTGCCAGAACGATCCTATGGTGACCAAAGAATTACAAAGTATGGACGAATACCCAAATCGCTAGTGAACTTAAAATGATCGAGTATATTCAATATAAATAAATTAATTGTTTTATAACCAGGTCAAACTTTGAAGACCAAGTTCTGCAGATCGCTGATCTGGCAGCCCCGGGATCTATTGTCGCAGTAGCTTCTGCTGACAGAGGAGAAGAATATTATTTATTGAAGATGGGTGATCAGGGCCCAGAAAACCTTGAATCTCCCCTGAAGGACGACTGGGGTACTCAATATCCGGCTGGTGCGAACGTAGTTAGAGGAACTTGGCTGGACAGTATGGCATGGCAGCGAGATCATCGTCCATACAAAGTTCTCGATGGCAAACTTGCTGCCGTGTACGCGGCAACCATCAGATACATCTGCCAAGACCTCGAACAAAAGGATGGTCTTTACATTTTGCCTCTCAACAAACATCAAGACATTTTAGGATCTCTTAACGGTTTTTGATTTTGGTTTAAAAGGAGATCCTAAAGTGCCTTTGTTTTATTATTAGGGAATTTTAGATGCAATTTGATAACGAGTACATGAGTATGAGTACGAGTTATTTATTTTTTAAATCTGTATAAATCAATCTCGTACTCGTTGTCAAAAATTTTAGCAAAGATTTTCCTTCCATTAATACTTGTTTCTTTAAGCAAAAATGCTCATTTCTATAAAATCCTTCACGTACTGCACAAACAAATTAAACTTTCCGTTTAATTTGTTTGTGCATTACGTGAAGGATTTTATAGAAATGAGCATTTTTGTTTAATTAAAGTGCCTATAACCCCTGACACGATACTTTGCCAATCTGTTCTAAATGAAGTGTATAATAAGAGTGTTTAATGTTTCTAGGTGTAGACTTCTACTTTCCGAGATATAAGCATCTAAAATCTGAATATGCAAATGAAGTGACGTCAGAGGAGGCAAAATTATATATACAAAAGCTCTCTAGAGATAGTTATAACAATTTTTTCAAAGCAAAACATCTTTATTGCTAAAGTGCATACTACTATATATACATTAAACACTCTTATTTTACACTTCATTTAGAACAGATTGGCAAAGTATCGTGTCAGGGGTTATAGGCACTTTAAAGAAACAAGTATTAATAAAAATCTAACTGAATCTCTATTATCATTCTACCACTACCAGTCTGAATCAGTTCATCATTCTTGTAGGTCGAGTTAGGGTTACTACACTTGAGTAAACTGTGAGAATAGTCACCGTTTAAACTTTTAAATTAAATATAATTGTGAAGCGCTGTTGAACCCATGGTAATTGGCGCTATATAAATGAATATTATTATTATTATAACCAGTTTTCCTTCTAACGTTGTAAAATAGTTGAACATTGTAAAACTTAGTCAGTTGCGTCAAGACCACGAGAGTATAACATTGTAAACCAATCCAGAGTCAAAAAACAATAAAAAATTCAGGAGTTATGGTAGAATTTTAGAATCGGTTTTCCACTCATACGAAAACCGCTCTGTTGTGTGTTACACTGTTGTGTAATAAAGTGTTTTAAAAAGCAAAACAAAAAAACAAAAAAACAAAAAAACAAAAACCACACTGAAATTATGACTTTCAATTTAACTTTTTGAAAGGGTTTGAACTTTCATCGCCTTCTTATAAATTGTTCGGCCTTTTTCTGCCTAACGCGCCCTTTCCGCTGGATGCAATTCTGCCTATCCGAGACTGCCTTTTCTGCGCTTTTCTTTCTGCCTTTTTTGCCTTGAGTTCTTTCAAGATTAAGATTGTTCAAGAGGAGTTCAAAGCGAGAAGTAAGTTGAAATTTGCTTTCTAATGTAAATAAGCATTTAATAAACTAATGTGAGATCTAAAGATTTTAAAAATAGGTAAAGTTTGTAGAATGATAGTTAATCCTTGCAAAAACTTTCTCAAGAGATCTAACAGTAGAAAAAGCACAAAATTGAGCGAGCGGCTATCAGAAAAAATCATCAAAGACACCGCTCCAAATCGTTTTATACGAAAAAAAAATGATCTTATCGCCTTTTTATATGTGTTACTACGACATTTTAGAGTTAGATAAATAATTTCTTTAAGATAATAATTGCTGATTTCATGTTCACTGCCGACGAGCTAGCTGTCAAAACACGAGGTCGTAATGGACGATTTCATTTTTGCTTTGAAGAAGTGCTTGTTTACGAATGATTCATAATTCTATTGATAGAATGACTTCAAGAAAACTGACTAAAGTGTACAGATATGCTTTGCTGTTATTCGTGGACACCGAAGAAGTCGGTATCGTGAAAGGTAATGCAATTCGTGGCCGGCACACCGTCGGACGTTACGCGGAGGTCTTGTGGGAAGGCTCTCTATTCTTTACAAGAATATTGGAGTTGTCAGGTATGCTTTTTAGGCTTAAGTCCAATTCTGTAAGCATTTTATTTCTGATAAGTATGATGACATGCTGTATTAGCTTCATCTTAAACAATCATTTATTAAATTAATAAGTTATTAAGCTTAAGCTTAACTAACCTTTTACACTGGATAAATTCTAAGGAAGACTTGTGTTCCATTCTCTGCTCTACAGCTTGAAATAAATATATGTTATTGACCGAGCTTGTTTGGTCTGGATAGGAGGATATTTGGTCGAGTTCTTTTATTTCGCGATTGTACGGACCAAGCCGAAGGCACGGTCCGTGCCGCGAAAAAAAAGAACGAAGAAAAAAAGAACTGTACAATTGTGTCACTTCTCTCCTCATCAACCGTTACCATGGTAGCACTTCAATTTTGAGTGACACGTCACGCAGTTGTACAGTCTATATGTACGTGCGTACATTCCATTTGATTGATAGAATTCAGAATTATAAATAAATTTACTGAATATTTTTGAGGCATCGAAAAACAGGACAATTTTCGCTACTTAGTTTTGTGTTTTTTTTCGTTCTAGATGAACAAATGTCCTTAAAAAAAAAACAGAAGATATGTTATACAAAATTGCTCAACGTAATTTAGTGAACGAGACAGATGTCAAGGAGCTAAGCAAGTGGAAAAAGGCAAATGAACCTGTGGTACCACCTTCCCCAGCTGAAAGCGTGGTGATTTCGCCACAAGAAATCGCCACGACTGTACAGTTTTTGTCCTCTAATGATGCTGAAGCCATTGAAGCCATTGAAACCACTGAACCCACTGAACCAACTGGAACTCCGACTATGGAAGACAAACTACGTTCTGTTATTGACACCCAGCAAATAATTTTATACGAAATAACACTCATTAAATCTTTCATTTCGGCTTATAACCCCTGGTTAACTTTCACTAACACCTCCGCATCACAAAGAAACCTTAACGCTACTAACACTGCCACTGCCACTGCATCTTCATCCTTATCATTTCCTAGTTTTACTAGTGAAAAGATTAACACTTCTGCTACAGCACAATCTCCGGGTCAACTTGACCAAACTGTATTCCAATCTTTAACCTTTCAACCTCAGGCTCTACCATTAACAACTAACGGCTATACTGACACTAATATGCTGGATGCCAATAACTTTTTAACGTCAACGCCGATACCAGACAACCAACCAGACAACCAACCAGACAACCAACCAGACAACCAACCAGACAACCAACCAGACAACCAACCAGACGCGGCCACCAACACCCAACCTAAACCTCTTGAATTTCCAGATGTGGAAACTGTTGACACTCTCTATCGTTTAAGATCCAAGTACAATTTCTGTGTGGCCCTACTCAACTGTATCTACCCGAACATAAAGGATGACCTTTACAACACCAACGTAAACGGTAAAGGCCGCGGAAAACGAGCTCTCAACTCCTGTGTTGTTAGCTACTTAAAGCACACTTTTTTTTGAATATTATAAAACCCCAGATGAGCGGCATAAGGATACCGAATGGAAGAAGTGCACGAAATCCATCAACACGCACCTTTCAAAATACGTTACAAAACCTAAAAACAAACTTAAAAATAATAATAAATAGAGTGGTTAAAAAAACTAACTAGAGTGGTTTTCACTAATCCTTGAAACAATGTGTAATAGCTAGAGTGTAAAAGATCGTAATAGTCGTGTAAAAAGACTGAACATACAAAAGAACCAAAGTGTAATAATGAGTATTATAAATCAATTAGTTGACTCTGATTTGTTTTAAGATATATTTTTTTCCCAGACGTTTCGATCTAATCTTAGATCTTCTTCAGTGATACTAACATGTGAATTCGTTATTATATATCGCGCGCAGAACAAACCAGAGTCAACTAATTGATTTATAATTATGAATCCTGGTTGCAAATTCAACATTTTGTAATAATGAGTAATAGGCTAATGAAAACCAGGGTAATGAGGGTTATGAAAACCACTCTAAACGAAATATAGTCCTATGCATCTTAGTTCGTTTTCATGTTTTTGTTAACCGCCATATACACTTTAGCGGAAAATGTTTTCGACTTTTATGCACTTTGTATATTTTTAAACATTTGAACTGAAGTAATACATTCTTAACCATAGTTTTTAGAGGTGACTAAGTATGTCTTATAGAATGTATATTGATACTTACATATTTTGCATGGACATTTAAAAGAAGACATATTTATCTAATTGTATATTTATATTATTTTTAAACACTTGAAAGAAGATATATTTATTGCGAATTTATATTACATTATATTTAAGACATTTGAACTGAACATACTTTAAGCGCATATTTATATTATAAACTGAATATTTATATATAATTTATTTATTATCATATCAAGTACAACAACAAAATAAGACAAATTAAAGAAGAGCTTTTATTAACAAACCGTGTGTCATTTTCCTATTCCTATGAATTGTTGCAAACGCGCGCGCTCATTAATTCCGGTTCTGTTGTTAATTTGTTATTAATTATCCACAACATAAGATTGCCCTCCCAGATTTGTCGCCAGGGAAACAGTTTTATTTCTTCACGTTCACGTGATTCACTCTCGACCAATAAGATACTAGAAAAAGTGAACATTGACACTTGGTATATTATTTATTATTTGTGTGGACATTTGTGATTGAAAATAAAAGTGTTTCCAGAAATTAACACCATGCGTATAATATGATGTACTGTCTATAATGGAAAATCATTTATGTTGACTAAGGTTGAATAAGACCGATTGACGGGTAGCATACGGTTTTTTTTGTATAGAAAAATAAAGAAGAAAAACAGAAGAAAAAGAAATGCTTATCAAACTTACTGTGGAATTTTACGGCTAGATACGGCTAGACACGGCTAAACGCCTGACGCGATTGTCTATTCAAAAATAAACACTCGAGACTCACTTGATAAAGACTGAGAATAATAACTTCAGTGTCGACATTGATTGTTTAATGAAAGTGGGGTTATTTAACAACACAAACCCAAAATTGAAGCGTGAAAAGTTTGCTTACGTTTGGTGAGTATAATTCATTTTAAAAACTAATCACCCAGCTGTACCAAACAAAATCCGTGTATTTATCAGTCCTTCTATAGTTGAAGGTTTCAGTCAGAAATAAAGAACTTTACATTGATTGACATTGATAGAAGTTTAGTAATTCAATCATCTTTCTGGTATTGTAAGACGCGATAAAAATAAATTACGGCGACTGAGTTTTAAATTATATTTCAGTTATATTTCATAAATATTCCACTTTTGACCTTGTGTGTTTAACACGACCAAGCTTCAAAATTAACTCAAAATTATTCTCGATTCTCAATCTATCTGCAAGTTTACGCATTAGAAGTTAATTATATGCATTTTTGGCAGAAATAGCATAACGCGCGGAAAAAAATGCGATGGGACGCTAGGCAGAAATGGCGGAATAGGCATAATGTGCGTTAGCAGAAAAGGCAGACGCGTCATTGCTTATGCAGACTTCGGCAGAATAGGCAGAATTTCCGTTAGCAGAAAAGGCAGACGCGTCATTTTTTAGGCAGAATTCTCACAACTTTGATTTCAACGTCAAGACAATGACATGTTTTGTTAATTTTCACCAAGGTTTAAAAAAAAAAAAGTTTTAGGGTGCTACAACAGAGTATAAACTTCATGATCTCTTGGGTGCTATAACTGTGTAAGCACAAAACAATATTACGAAATCCTACAAGAGGCCTATGCTAACTAAAAAGAAGAAAACAGTACACCCACCATAATGTCTGATTATGAAAAATTCATCTCTTTGCAGGAATCTGATCATGAACCTGCTCCTCACTACCTCTACCATCACCAGCATCATCAACTTCATCACCAACATCCGACATCTTACTGGTTCTCATAAATGTTACTGCAAAACTTGAAAATTAGAAAAAGAAAAAGACTACTAGCCATTCTTCCATCCAACATGCAGCTCGGCATATTTCTTACTGGTCTTCTCTATTTATCAACATGTGTCCACAATCATCCTCACTGCCGCCATCCTTTCCACAATCATCCATACCACTGTTGATTCCACGACACTATCTGTATACCAGAGGTACAACTCTGGAACTCAGTTGCCAGACTGGTTGTATGGGCAGCCTCCGCATTCAAAGAAAGGTTGAAACGTTGGAGGATGTCAAGAATGTTTGGGAGTGTGGAGGCCCACCTCTCTCCAAGTGGACAAGTATAATGCGAAGAAAGCATTCCTCAATTTTCAACCAAAGGAAAAAAATTCATTATATACACCAAACTTGTAACTTCGACATTGAAGAAGTTAAGGGACATTATGGTGAAACCAAGCCAGGGAAATTATATAAACTGGTTTCATCCAAGTCAAGACAATGACATGTTTTGTTAATTTTTACCAAGCTTTTTTCTTTTTAAAAGTTTTAGGGTGCTACAAGAGAGTATAAACTTCATGATCAAAAGCACAAAACAATATTAAGAAATACTGATGTATACATTTGTTGTCAATCCTCAGTGATCTAAATCTGATCAAAAAGTTCTAAAGAATGGATGCTGATTGCTTCATTGATAATTTTGTATCTCAATATTAAGAAGAATACTTTAGTTCAATGATCAGTATTTTAATAAAAAAACATTTATCCAATAGATTTGTGTTTTTAAAGTGCACAAAGTGTGAAATTGTACTACATCCAAATAATGCAAATTCCTTTGTTATCTATTCAGAGTTATTGCCATTTTGTACTATTTAGTAAGAGTGGATTTCCTTCATCAGTGAAAG
>JAUPMH010182420.1:0-12260 GCA_032270665.1 Metridium farcimen
TGCTTCAAAACCTCTAAAAATGAAGCAGTGAGTTCAAATACACTAAGTGTTCATAATAAATCATATTTCTAATCTATCCGCTCAAGGGATGTGGGTCAAAAAAAGTAACAAAAAAGTCAAAGTGTTCACGGTTCGAGTATCCTCACTGTAACAGTTAGTAAAATAATCATTAAAATTGAGTATAGTAAAGCTAATCATCTGTACTATGTTTTGCATACTACAGACAAACTTGCTTTGAGCCAATTTGTGTCAATTTCTGGCAAGAAATCTCATTTAATGTCAGAAATGGGCATAAGAGACTCTATTCCAGAGAACTCATATTTAAATATAAAAAATGTAATCAACGAGAAGCATTAGTTTAATAGAAGTAAAATAAAATCCTTATTACCTTGGCTACAACATCACCATTCATATTCAAGCTACGGTATCGCTGCATGGCGTTATCTTCAGCTTGCAATGTTACACTGTGTTTCCCTGTCAGAGTTTATAAAAAACTTTGTGAAAACTAAAAAACATAATCAATTTACAATAAATTGTTCTTAAGGATGTTCACACGGATTGGTTCTGCACATCCTTAGTGAGCACATCCTCAGATACTGATTTCAGACCCTAAAAGGTACGACCACATTTCAATTCGACCTGTATGTTCAAAAACTGGCCCTAAAAGGTATGGCGTCATTTCAGACCCTAAAAGGTACGCAAGGGTCATATTTTTGACCCTAAAAGGTCTGTCGAGCATACCTACCCATTCTCTAAGGGAGTCCCCCCCCTGGAGGGAGAAATGTCTTGTTGATTATTTTGTTTCAAGAAGGTGATCCCAAGTGCTTACAAATAACATGACTGTATTCCCTTCCATTTCTTACTGACAGTCATATTCTTAGTTTATTGATTGAATTTGTGTCTGTAACAAACAAAAATCTCACCTTTTGAATGATCAAACTTTCTTCCTGTTTTTACAAACTGAATAATAATACCAACGATAAAAAGGAATGGCCAGATAGCAAGGATGACATATGTAATCCAACAAGTTATTTGTCCATCTCCAGCAACTATTCTACTCCATGTATAGTGCAATAATGTAAATCCCTCCACAAAATAATCAATACCGCCAGTGACAAGAACTCCACCCAACATTGATGTTGATAAAATATATATGACCTTCTGGAACTTTAGGGACAAAACTCCAAATATGAGGCTTAGGCCAAGCAGAACTCCAAAGGGAATCCATTTGATAGATATATGAATAGCATATTCCATAATGAAGAATATGAAAACACCAATAAAAAATCCAAATGAGAAGCCACCCAAGAATAAGCCACAGTATATGACAAAAGTGGTGAGCAGGCCACAGAATAATCCCACTGCCAGGGAGATGGCTATTAGACCCCAAAGAGGGAGATCTACATGGTCATTGAGGATGATGAATGTTATCAGTGTTGCAAATATGAAACCCATTAGAAATAGACTGATTTTGAAGCATCTGTAACCTGAAAAGTAAAACAAAAAGTTAATAGGGAAATACATGGTATTTGTTTTCTGAGTAAAGAAAATAACAACAAAGTAATGTCGAGGGACAAAGGGAGCATTTTGTATGGTCAGTAATAGAATGCAGGATCTTGAAGATTGATTTATATGTCTTACGTTTACATGGTACCAAATAAATTTTTGACCGGTCACACTGTTTACACCATACCAGTCAACGTTTTGACCAGGCCAGCTGAAAAATTGTCCTCGATTTTGCAGGTTGACTATTTGACCGGTTAGGTGTCCAAGTTATTGCACGTTTAGCGTGGTCCTGTGTGAATGGAACCCTTAAACGTACAATTTTTTGACCGGCCAAATATTCAACCGGTACCGTGTAAACATAGCCTTAGAAAAAAATATCACAAAATTACCTTGAATGGTAAGGAAAAAGATATTAAAGAAAGGAAACAAAAAAAAAACATTTTTATTCTAAGATCTCAATCAATCTTTATTTATTTCGTGTATTCATTGCAAAGATCATATTTCAGATTTTCTTTACTAGTAATTTGATACCTAGCTTACCTACAATGATGAAATAGAAGGCAAACACAATTCCCAAACAACATGTTACAGTGTAAGGAATATTGAGGGTGTTGTTGACAGCATAGACCTTAAAGTTTGGGCACTTCAATGATTGGTTTTCTGTTACAGTCTCATTAGTTGACGTTGTTGTATTCACTGTAGCCAAAACACCTGTCATGGCTGATAATGCTAGGATGAGGGAAAACATCTGAAATAAGAGATTAATGTTTTTAAGAAAATACTCACACATAGGAAATGATAGATATGTTTTCAATTAAAGCTAATTTGGTGACTCAACTCAAACTCATCAAAGTGAAAATTGAAGTCTATGAAATCAATATATTTTATTTTAACTCAAATTTCAAGTTTTAGACATCAAGAACTTAATTAATAAATCATAACTCAGAGTTGATTGAAGCTGCTTTTACACAAACATCTTTAAATAAAAATAAAACATAGTTTTGGATTAATTTAAGATTCTGTAAAAAGGGTACGTACATTTTCAAGAGAAATCGAAACAAAATCAAAACTTAAAAAAACAGCATACTTTGATTAGAACCTTCAAAAATACAATTAATTACTATATTGACATTACCTTAATTATCTCCATGTATGTAAATACTAGTAAGGAATATATTAAAAACTTATTTTGAATTAAGATTTGATCTAAGCAACCTTAGCTACAATTGCTTGCACAGTTTAACAATATAACAACAGACTTTGATTAAAATTAAAACTTAAAAAACATATACTTTGAATATAGACCCTTCAAAAATACAGTTAATTACGAGATTGACATTACCTTTATAACTTCCATGTACATAAATACTAGTAAGGAATATTAACAAACGTATTTTGAATTAAGATTTGATCAAAGCAACCTCACAGTTTCTACAAACAAATCCTTTCAATCCAGTGACATATATCACACAGTGATCAAAGGGCTGCAGTCAATCTCTAATCTTAAATAGTATAATCAGAACATGTGATAATTAACATAAGGATCCAATTAAAACTGTGGATCCTTACATTCTAACCTTTGAACAAAACTGAATCCGAGTCCTCATATATATATACAGCCTTGGCTATGAAAAATATATTTAATTCATTGTCTATCTTTACAATCTTTAGAAAAAAGTCTTCTATGTGTTAGCTTATTTTGATGTAGATAGAAATTTTATTGAGATTGTAGATTTAGTCAACCTTGAAGTAATACAAAATTAATAAACAAACGTCTCCAATACTGAGCTTTGTTGTTCAATAAGGTTAAACCAAGATAAAGGAAATTCAAAATCTATCTTACCTCAAAGTAATTTTGTAACAAGGTTATGAAGGTATGATTTAACCTTTTGAAGCTCTCATGATAAAAACTGTCATGGATCCAAGTAATTTGATATTCTCTACAAATTGTGACCTTCACTCACAACCGCCACTCACAAGGGCCTCAGCAAATTACATGTTTGAATAAAAACATCATATTCCTCTTAGATCAATTGATTATTCTGTCATCTTCCTGTGCAAGGCAGAGCACCACCAAAAACATGTCTTTCAAATCAAAAGTGATTTCTGATTATTATTTCAAAAGATTATAAAAACAGACGAGCCTATCCTAGATTACTTGTATCAACTCACTTTGCATTACAAAGGCAGCTTCTGTTTCCATTAAACCACAGCTTCATTAATAATTACAACATTGGATGTAGAAAAAGGCTGGTTAATGGACACTACAGACAATAAGCCATAGACATTGCAAGGGACTTTAAAACTTGTGAAATCTTACAGCTTATATAGTCTACTATCAATGCTAATTAAAATATACCAGAATCAATAATAGACCAAGTGTGAATAAAAGCATTTCAAACAACTATATTTAACAAGACGTTGATACCCTGCAATAATAATTCACCTACAGAATGGAATGGTTTTTGGGTAAATGATAGAATGATATTTTAATATTTCATTTTAAATTCAGTGTTTAAGATAATTGTAGTGCTTATCTTTTCAATCTTCTATAAAATGATTTTATTCCCTATATATTTCTTCAGATGTTACTAAGCAACAAGGAAAAGGATAATTCAAAAATTTCAATACACAATAACAATTGACTATAGCAAAACTTTTGTATTGACAATTGTATGAGGTAATTATACACAATAAGGAACAACAACATCATAACCTCCGAATGAAAATATTGAAACATTAAAGCCGAGTGTTACGATTAGGGTAGTTAGGTTTTTCAAGTATTCTGGCGAAAAATTGAAACACTGTACATTTGGAAAATGTTCAACTTACATATGTAAAAAAATGTTTTTAAAAAGAGTCAGTTACAGGTTACTTAAAATTCAAAAGACAACAAATGGAAAACATATCGAGTTTTAAATCTTTCCGTAAGAAGCGTGTAACGTTTTCTTCAATTTCCTATTATAATATAACTTCCGACTTCATCAAGTATGAACGTTATAATAAAATTACCTAAACCAATAAATTTTGTTAAGAAAAGTTAATGAAATTTTGTGATTGCTTTCAAAGTGTACAATATTTCAATGCAAATAGGATAACGACCAATTGAAAAGTCTAAATCTGATTACGGTTTCCGATAATTCACGACATGAAGTACTTCACAGTTTACATTAGCTTTGAAAGACACCTAATAAAGCCCTATGGCTTCTAGGGAGATCATTTGGTACGGCTGAACGAGTTCAAACACACTAAAACTGCATGAACGGGATTGAGTACAATGTACCATATATTAAAGTACTTTTAGGATTACAAACTTACAAAAACACGACTTACAAATGTAAAAACCTAATAAATGAAGCGAACGTCGCAATGATGTTGTATTTAATCTAAAGCCAACATTGTCACTTTTACAATCGCTCTACAGTAGTATTGTGTAGCCACGTCAAAATGTCCAAAAATATCACAATATACATGCTTAATAGATAAACGTAGATAAAACTAAGAAGCGACGAGTTCAAAGCAACTGTCTAGTCAATGAATAGACATTTAATAGATAAAGGCGAACATAAAACTACAACGGAGAAAGGCAAACGACGTTGATCATTTTGACGAGCATGTCACAACTCCGAACAACACCACGAACATATCAATTCGATTAAAAAACGGGCATTCTAGAAGGTAATAAACTTTCCACAATAATTTCACGTACCTTAGATATTCTGCAGGCCATTTTTCAGTCAACCCATAAGTTTCGCAAACTAGAAAAGGGCCACAACGGCTTCAACTTCGATATGCAACGGTATTGCGACGCAGTCAGGCGACAAGTCTTCTCAAACTGGCGCTTGACTTTGACCAGGGTCAACTGCTTCTAAGGAGAATCCGCAACTTGATCAGTAACGGAAGAGCTAGAGCTAAAACAAGCTATCTTTAAATACTACGTCTTTCTACAGAAACAAATCACGACGAAGAGCTGGTTTATTTTGGGTCATCAAGTAAAGGAAGTTGCGGGAATGCAAGTCAGTGACCAGTGTCAGCAATAGGCTCATTCCGTCTTACTCGTTTATAGATTCTCATCACTTGTGATTTAATATAAGCATGAAATGCGCGTGTAAACTTTGCCAAGGGATTTTGTGTTTGCCTTCGAGAATAAACAACTTTTCGACTTCATGACATTTATCTATTTATCTTTACTGAATAATGCGTAAATTGTTTTGAAAGGACAACTGAGTTCTTTAGGGAAAACAAGAAACATAAATGTTATCGTGTCACGTCGCGTTTCAGTTGCACGAGTAAAAACAAAAAGTATTTGCATAAATTTTCGCGTCTTTTGAATGCCAGCCTAGTGTTAAACCTTTGTTTGCCTTCCCAATAAATGTTATCGAAACGTTTGATGTTTGTCTTTGAAGATTGATAATTGGTTGGCTTTTACAATAGTTTCTAACATACAAAAATAAAGAACAAAGCCTTACTGACTTCTGTCGCATTTTGATTTTATAGTTGAAGTATTTCCCACTTTTGGCCATAATAAGGTCTGTGATTAAATTTAATTAAGACAAAGACAAAGACAAACAATGAACATTTAAAATAATATGAATTGTATTCAAATACCACGAGGAACACATATGGAACACATAAATCTAAAGGTGATATGTTCACAATTAAAGAAAAAAAGTGAAGGAGAATGGAAAGGACAAAGGAAAATATATTCAAATATACTGAATATTTGAAGATTATATGCTACAAAGGCTTGTAAGCTATGTAAATCTTGTTGAAAGACAGTCTTAGCCTGTCAATTGTTTTCGATTCTCTTTATTTCAATAGAAAAATACCAAAACAATATAAAAAGGTCAAGTCTAATAATTACAACATGCTGATGGATTACTAAAAGCATTCCTTAACCTACATCAAATAAAATAATCCTAATAGAACCATTACGCAGTTCTAAGAGTCATTTGTAAGCCATAAAGCTGCCAATGGGGTGTATTGTGACCTTTTCTTGGGTCACTATACATAATAGTGGTTGTTACCCCTATTTAAAGATTTGCCTTTCCGCAGCTTGAAATACACACCCTATAATTATCACGCTCTGATCTAGATGCTGGCACATGTGGCATAACAGCCTGTGGCTTCAGAGTGGCGAATGAAGAGGCAGTGGAGATTGGGTTACCAATAAAAAATCAAGGTTTTTTTTCTACAATTTAATATGGAACATGGAATTATAAAAGACTAGTTCACAAGAAGATGTGACTCAGGCATGATGGCAGCTAACATTTTATGTCTTCACAAAACTTATGTAATGGTTTGAGCACCAATTAGTAGTTTTTAAAAAAAAAACCTTGATTACCCCTTCCTTAGAAACATTGTTATGCTTCACAGATTTGTCAGTTTTGCAATGAACTAATCTAAATCAATTGCCTCTGCCAGATCATGGCCAGAATTAGTTAACTTTTGCAAACACAGGATGTATTTAGGCTGAATTTTTCAGATTTGAGATTATCTCTTTGCCACCCAGACTCATGTTTTTCTAACTGTTAAATTTGGTACATGCACCTCAAAATTATTGTCTTGTTAATCTAAAATTGTACATATTTTTACATAACCAGCATTTGCCTTGTCATTACATATTTAGATTCATATAAAAACATTACCAGTAATAATATGTACAATTGAGATGAATGTATCTCTGTACGAAACATATACACCTTATTGACAAGTCTGCATGTAATTCTTCATTGTCATAGTTAATACAGGCTTCTCTTATACCCTCAGTATCATGTTTTCTCATTACCAAACCCCTAGAGAGGTTAGAGCATAAGGTCAAGTATATCATTATCTAGACAGCTGTCCACTATTAGTTGACTTCATTGCCATCTTCAGGTAGCCATGCATAGTTGTCCTTGTTACAACAGCCCTCCAAGTTTTGTCTTGATGAAATAAACACCTTTCTATAAAGCAAAAGCAAAAGCAATATTACTCTATTTCAAAGTCACAGCAGTGGGTTTAGTAGCATTAAAAAAGATAGGAGATTTCCTGTTGTTCTACTTTAGTAGGAAATCCTTATAATCTCAGTCTGTAACAAAATAGCTTGTGTGTCACAAATTTCCTGCTGTCTCTTTAGGTACATATTTTTACAGATGCACGGAAGATCCATGCCAATCCACACAAAAGAGTGCATAAATTATAAATAATTTATAATTTATGCACTCTTTCGTGTATAATTAATTATAATTTGTGTGTAATTATTACATGTTTTATCTGATATTGTAGGATTGGTAGCACTGAGCTGGAGGTACCTAGCTGGCCTGAGTTGTTAAACGGTTGTTAAGTTAGCCAATTAAATTGTGGAGTGAATGCATGACACACAACTGAATCAGCCTAAGCAGGGAAAAACACAGGCTCCATTCCAGCTACAACTAGTGCTGTCACACAAGAGAAAGTGCTGTGTGATGATGACCCTGCTGCCAGCTGTGAGGGAGACTAGGGAGAGGGTGAAGTGTTCAAGTAACACCAATGAAACACAGCGGTCAAACTACCACACGTGCGCAAAAAAAAGTGTGGATGACTTTCATCACTTTTTTTTTCAAAATTTAAACAAAAGCATGAAAGTGTAAATTAATGGTAGCTTCACAATATAACAAAGGTTTTGTACACAAAACTTGTATGACACACATTGTGTTCACCAATGAGAGAATCAGATAATACTAATAATTCCTTAGTGTGAGCTAGCTTAGGTAGCTCATGCACTCTTGGAGAGGTTTAACCTAGAATTTGAGGACTTCTCAGTTATGAGCAGATTGACACAATCACTTAGACACATTAATTTCCAGGCATATCCTGACAAAAATATAACTTCTGGTTCCTGTATTACATTTTGGGTGTGCTACAATAGGTGATAACACTACAGTTTGAAATGCATACCTGCATTTTAATGTCTATTTTAATATTTCTTTCTTTCACTTCACTTTTACCCTGCGAGCAGAGGTTGTTCGACAAGCAAAGTAACCTCAAAGACACCAACGACTTTAAAAGGCGAAATGCTTTGTAATTTTTAATGTCGTCAAAAACTTATCAGAAACATAAGAACAATGACATTGTTTAGTCTGTGGAGTAAAGCTACAGGGTTCTTTAATGTTAAATCAAAACAATTAAGGTAGAGTAACTATGAGATAACACACTATTACTATCAACACACTATCAACACACTTAAAGTGTAAGAAAGTGATAACTTGAGGGGACTCAGGAAAAAGGGGGGGGGGGGGGGGTAGAATTCTATCAAAATATAAACAACCAGTTCCTGTTTTGAGGAAATCCTGAGAGGGGGAGGCTGAGTCTGGCATGAAGAACTGTGAGAATTAGATGAATTAGTTTTGTATATTATAAAAATAAATTGATTATTGAATTCTTACCTCGTACTGATCTTTAATCTTTGCGACATCAACTTCATCTCTCTGTCTTTCAAACTCTTTCCGCACTTCCCGTCGATAATAACCCCTATCTGTGTATCGTAGCACTTTCCCTTCTTTAAGTAAATTCCTGTATAAGTTGATGACCGTCCTTGACCACTCTACCGAAGGAATTCGCATTTTAAATTGGCAAAAAACCTACAGATTTCCCCCCCACATTTGTGAACAGTTCGATCAACTCGTGTTGGTATGACCAGCGGTATTTATCGCAGGCGCATACAAAAGCTCAAATTCCGGAAAAACGTTTTCAATGAAAAAAAGGAAAATTGTATATATAAAACGATTAAATGTCCGGTGTTTCGTTCAATGTTATTGTCAATGGTTTTGAATAGACTTCCTGAAATGTAAATATTAAAATCAAAATTAAAATGTCTTCTTTATTTTTAAATGACAAAAAAACAAACTTGAATGCTAAATTTCCCATTCTTTGTCTTAAAGAAATCCGTCACTTTTAATGCTTTAAATTATAGAACAAATTGTAGAAAAAGTAATTTCTCAAAGCGTTTTACTTGCCATGGTTTTCCTGCTGGGGTCCCTGTGGTACAATGTTTACAAGTCACAACCGAGGGAGACTGGGTTTGTTTCAAAAAGTACATCTCCTTCAAAGGTCGTGTTCCATGGATGACACAATGACTTTCGATGGCCTTTAGCGCCCTAAATACCTTCAATACGGATCAAAATGTATGTTATCGATAAGAATTACAACTGACAAATTAGCTGTATGACAGAATTTCATCATTCAGCCGCAATACAATGGATCGTAATGGTTTGAGTGGCAGTGGTGGTAAGGAGTCGAGTGACGAATGGCGATCGTTATTTGAAATGTCGAAAGATTCAGGTACCAGAAATTGTCTCAAAACTTGTAAATATTGGTTACGTTTACCTGTAATATTCGTGTGATATATTTTTTAAGTTTGTAAGCTATGTAAAAGGTTGTTAAATCTACGTTAGTGCTAGGAGAAAAAGGGGGTACTCAGACGGCCCAAGTTCTGCATTAATATAAGCTTAATACAGATACTACACATCAACCCTTTTCCTCCATAAACAATCATCATGATCCTATTCCTTCATTGAGATATATAATATATTCTTAGGTTTTTTCTTTAACTGAAATTTCGCTATGATTATTATTATTACACTGTAGTTTTTTTAATGTTATTGAAATACGAATTTGAAAGGACTGATTAGCATTCATGACCGTGTAGCGATAGGAGTTGCCAAGTTACATTGAGTTTAATACATGTACGCTTTGGTAGAAATAGCATGGGAATTAGGATGGCTTTAAAAATTGACATATGAAACTATAATTTTGCCAATTGTGGTTCATTTTAAGAGGTACAATTTCAAAATCTGATAGCTTTGGCATGCATGAATATAAATATTAGTCATATACTATTAGTCATACCACATAATGATATGCAATGTACCTTACTTTAGCTTACATTTATATCACTTCCGATTACAATCTTACATTTCCTGGTGAATAAATAAGACATAATAACAATGTGTTGATAAACTAAATGTATTTTTCTCGTTTGATAATCAACCAACATTGATCTAGCCAAACTCTTTTGTTCAATGAAATAAACTAAAAATTAAAAATACAATATATTATGAACGACTAGCTATAGGAATGTTTAAAGTCACCCAAACATGTAAGGCCCATGAGATTATAAAATGTTATTGTTTATTCTTGTTACATTTTCTTGAAAATTTGCCATATAATTGTTTTTGAAAACAACATAGGTGTTCAAAATAAGTGTGTTCAGTTTTGGCTTACAATTTCAAGGTAAAAATATCCTATGTTTTTCTTGAAATATTTAGTGAATTTTAGAGTATGTTCCAAAAAAAGACTGAATCAGATACATTGTAATAACATAGATGATATATTATATATATATATATTATATTTGGTGAAATTATTTTCTAGTGTATCTATTTATCAATTAATTTGGCAAAAACACATGCAATGTCATGTTTTTGACATTCATGTATGAACATGTATGATAATTCCTGTTAATTGTTTTATTTTATTTTTTCAAATCTTGATAGTTTTATTTATATTATTATATATAAAAATACCAATATGACATTTTGACTTATGAATCTATTTTTTATACCATGTATTCAAATGAGAACAGTTGCAAGATCTGAGAGTGCAACTTTGAAACATAGATCTATATGGTTA
Source organism: Metridium farcimen (assembly GCA_032270665.1). Lineage (NCBI taxonomy): Eukaryota > Metazoa > Cnidaria > Anthozoa > Actiniaria > Metridiidae > Metridium > Metridium farcimen. Next base: position 11,158 of record JAUPMH010182420.1, read on the forward strand.
AATTCTTTTCATAATTTTTCCTAGTTTACATTATTTTAGTATATTGATGTATTTTATTTTCTCTCGAAAACATTTGTTCTTCTTGTTCTTCTCTGTAATTAAATATATAAAATAATATATTAGAAAAAGTAACAAAGCTGATGTTGGCAGACATTTCAAATCCCTTTGTTGTTCATTAATGTGGTTAAACGTTTGCTAACCATAGTCAAGGTACATTAGATGATGTCTAGCCATTTTGTGGTTTTGGTGTTTGTTAGTTAATTTATATTGATATTTCTAGAAACTGTTTAATTTAACCAATATCATCATAGAAAAAGGTACATGTTGGTACATGTATCAATATAATTATATATTTATAACTTGCTTATGTTTTGTTTAATTGCCAGGCCATAAATATGACATTCTCATGCACTTATGTCTAGATAAATATCAATCATAAGACAGTACAAGTTATACCACTTTATAATTCAACTTTATTATTCATATAATTAGTTAATATATGAACTGCATGCCCTACCACTCATTTTTATTTATGATCATAAAAACTTGATTTTCCCATTCTATTTTATGATATAATATTATACAATCAGTACATTTAACAAAATATGTTTGTACTTAAAGGTGTTTCTAACATTAAAATAATGAAAATTTTAATGAAATTATTATTAGAAAAGGATTTCATTGGTTTATCTATTAAATTGCCACAATCACGGAGGGCATAAAAGGCCCCAAAAAAGCACTTTAAATGTATGTTGGAATTTTCCATTTTTTGTGAATATTTTGAAAAATTATAATCTTTGTGTTCTGAAATTTTCAGTGGTAAGGCGTTGTAATATTGAGGTAGCGAAAATTTTTGATAAATTATTGGAATGTTTATGTTTACCGCTAGACACAAGTTTAGGATGTATTTTATAAACTTGTGAGATGTAAAACACGTTTTCGAAATTTTCATCAAATTTTGGTAACGGGAACTGGAGATATGATAGATTTTATGATTTTCATGACGTCATCTAATATGACGTCACAGAAAAGTATAAGTTATCATTATATATTATCAATAAAAGAAATCTTAACGTCATCTCATTTAATAATCAATTTTTAGT
>JAUPMH010182529.1:0-12248 GCA_032270665.1 Metridium farcimen
ACCTACCTACCTACCTACCTACCTACCTACCTACCTACCTACCTACCTACCTACCTACCTACCTACCTACCTACCTATCTTGTTTTAAGTCTATGTATGTGTATGTATGTTCACCTTCATCAATGTCAGGAGGTAGGCCACCTACGAAGACCTTTCTAGAGAAGCGTGGAGTGTAGTCCGGGTCAGAGTTGGGTGAACAGTTCAAAGAGGAACCAAGGGATGGCACAATTTGATCTGAAGAAGAAACAAAACTAATCAGTACAAACGCGTTGTCAAGTTGTTTTATAGCTATATTCATTATTTACTTTTTATTATTAAACATGTTAAAGTTATTTCCATGCAATGGACAATTGGCTTGTATATTTAAACACTCTTTAACCACTCTAACAGGTTGTCTTTAACCACTCCAATAACAGGTTGTCGAAACGCCAAACACCTATACCAACAGTCTTTCTCAATACGGCTTCACACACCCGACAATCACAACACAATAACAACTATATATGTCCAGTCAGTCAGTCCAGTCAGTAAGTCCTTATGACCTCATTGATTTGTAATGTCAGCCATTAGTTGGATTCACATCCGTAGTTAATCATTTTCGAGGAAATGAAGGGACGTGGAAGTATTAAATAGACAAGAAGTGATAAAAAATGACAGATATCTCCTATATTTGTCTACCCAAGCCTTATCTAATAGGGGCGCAATTATATTAGAGAGTATTTATGACTAGGCAAATATAAGACTCCATGTCAATATCGGTGAACATTTTTGATCTAGATACAGCAGGTGAAACCCTCTGCTGAATTCATTCATTTATGAATGTTGACATCGATCAGCAAATCCAATTATTTGATAAAGATGTTTGTGCATATAGTTCATGGCAAACCGAGTGAGTTGTCGGGTGGAAATTATTTAATATCATTCCTATATCTAAAGTGTCTTTGTATTTGTAAGTGTATTTGTTTGTTTGTTTGTTTGTTTTTTTGTTCAGGCTTCAACCTTGATTCACTATCAGACTTATAACCTCCTTCGAACTCGTAGAGTGACGCCATTCAATACTGACTCCAGTTTCGTGTTACCTAGCACCGGTGTACTGTCTGTACAAAAGGATCATTTGTACAGGGATAACCTCGATTCAGGGAAAATTAAAATGTGATTTTTATTGTTAGGCGAGAGTATTTTTCCGTGCTTTGCTTGGAATTTGTGAATAATTTTACAACAAATCGAGGCTTAGCCTGTACAAAGGCGCCTTTTTGTCAAAAAGTACAGCGGTGCTAGATCAGTAATATGAAACTGGAGTATTCTATCTTATGCTATTATAAGCGCAAGATCACGTGATCGGTATTAGGGACATCATCTTGTTTAATTCAGAGGAAGTTGTTAAGGAAAAGATTAAAGACAGGATTTGTTACCTCCTTGGTGAGAACCGCCTTTCTTTCGAAGTTGGCACCGGAAAGCTTGAGAGAAAAATGAAGGGTAAGTTAGTACAGTTGGCGCAAAGTACAGTATCAATCAAATCAATTCTACATTTATTAAATAGTGGCTGTATAGCTCACGTGAAGCGAAAAGCAATCAATTCAAAACTCACAATGTATAAGTTTGTCATCGCCTGATTGCTTTACTTGCTGCCATAGAACTAAATCAATCAATAATGTATGTTAGATTACATAAAGCAATTTATTGTGTTTAATTATAGCGCTTGGATTGCTCTAAATAGTTTTATTGTTACATGCATTTCTGATATAGGGGTTAAATTGATGATCTTTAAACACTGGTAGTTTCCAACAGATTCTATGTTACCAGCTGATGGTCGTAACCAAGCAACGGCGTTTCCTATACTAGTTGATCGGAACCATTATTTCTATTAAGGTAGCATTTTGGTAGGTGCTAGTCTAGCGACTATTTAAGAAGATAAGATTGTGTAATAGCGTTTGCTATTAACCTCCGGCGATGAATCATTGAAAGGAGAATGCTATCCGGAGGGAAACCCGACGCCTTTTGTAGACTGCAAACATCCAATGAAAAAAAAAATGGAGAAAAGAAATTGAATAAAGCTTGTTTTGATCAAATTTTGAAACTTAATTTAGTAACTGGTTACACAAGAACGTCTTCATCTTGACATAAAAAGAAAACATAACAAATAGTCATTAAATACTTTCACAAAATGTGTCCAATTATTTGAACTGTTTAGACTGAACGCTTTTTGACATTCTCCTTGGTCAAGAGAGGGTAAATATTTATCCTCTCTTGCCTTGGTATATACCAAAATAATTATTGTCATCAATCACAGAGCATAAAATAGAAATGGAGGGTTTCTTTTCATTTCCCTCTTGGAAAACGATGATCGTTTTAATAAAATTCATATTTGATTGCGTCTATCTTTATTATGGAGCTTCTTTGAGTCACAAATATTGTCATTTCAAAAGTGTCATACATACATTCATTTGAGAATTTGGCCATTTAGTCTCAAGGGGTTTGTCTCAAATGTCTATCGCCAGATTGTCTCATTTTTAATCAAACTCACATATCATCCATGGTTTAAACTAATGAAAATTTATCTCAGTCAAATGACTGTTCTATTTGTATATGGATTAACCTTTTAGGAGAAATACGCAGGGGATTATAGGAAATCCCGCGTGCTGATTGGTTGGAGAATATTTTTGTCACCTACAGCGTTTCGCGAGCTTTTAGAATACGAAATAAATAGATTTTCTCTGGAAATGGCTGGTTATTTTTATTTTTTGAAACAATCATCTTTGTATTTGTATAGGAAATCGCACGATCTTGAGCCGTACAATTCGTAATTAATAGGTACGAGTGATGTTTTAAAAGTTAGGCGAGTCACATTTCATAACTTTCAAAACATCACGAGTATCTATTAATTACAAATTGTACGAAAAGATCGTGCGATTTTTTATTTATAATATACTGAAAAACTAATTGGTACTCTGCAGAGTACAAATTGGGATTTGATTGTACTCCTCTCGTCCAATCAGAATCGAGTAATTTTGTACAGTATATTGTAATTACTAAACAATCATTCTCCTTAGGCTCGATGAATATCTGTGAGGAATATCCTCGACTTTTTCTCGGTTATTATTCAGCGATGCTCAACTCACCTTCGGCGAATGATTGTTAAATGGGACTCAACTTTCACTGAAATGATAATATTTTTGTATGTTGAGCCTATAGTGTTTTGCCTGTGGCCAATATGATAAATCAGATATCTATAATAAGTGATGTCTCGTCATTTTACTATTTGGTGGAATATAATCACCAACGATTATTACTGTTTTTATTTCAAATCATTAAACAAAGCAAGTATATTTCAAGATATACATTCAAATAATGAAGCACCAAAAATGCTGATTAATTATAATCGGACTAGATGAGTCAACGCTTCAAGCATCAGTGAATATTTCGCAGCACTCCGACCAAATTAAATACTCAAAATGTTGACCCAACTTCTCCTAATTCATTGTAAAACGTCAGGCCGAGAAAACCAGTAAAACATTGACTAAAACTCTATTGAAGTGAAGAAAGGGCGTAGCAAACACTGACCCTGTAGAATACAAAGGAAAGCCGCACATTTTCATATTAGGGATTGCAATCCTATATTTTTAAATATGAAAAACGATGTTTTAATGTCTTTTAGATAGCTTTCTCTTAAAAGCATGCCTTATCAAACATTTTATTTTTTTTGACCGGCATTCTTTCTTTTAAACTGTCAAATGGTTGTTATGGCAACACGTTTTGACGTATACGTCAGTAGAGAAGCCGATTATCAGGAGACGGAATGAAAAGACAGAATTCCAACAGTTCGAATTCAATGGATGAAGATGAAGTAATGTTAGTGTTGGTTTTGTTGCTGGTGTAGTAACTAACGGTAGTGGTAGTGGTAGTGGTAGTGGTAGTGGTAGTGGTAGTGGTAGTGGTAGTTGTGACTAAATGGTAATGATGGTGGTAATAGTGGTACTGGTTGTAGTGGTGGCGATGGTAGAAGTATTGGTAATGGTCTTATGGTGATAACGAGGGTAGGGAGTAGTAGTGGTGGTTATTAACAAGAAATTGTCAGAGACTATAACCCACGCCCATCCAGTTTGGCTGTATATATATATCTATTAACATGTGTCATATCTCACTCAATGATATCCTATTTGAAAAAAAATCAGCTCAAAATCAATTACGGGTAGATTTTGTTATTATACTTTCGCCGAGATCCTGTGTAGGTACATCTAGATTCTGAAAACATCTCTCGTTTGCATAATTTCTAGACATTTCAAGGGCTCCAGAGAGATTTGGTAATATAATTACATGAAAAGGTTTTACGTTTAAAAACAAACCATTAAAATGAAAAACATTAATTTGCTGATTTGGATTAGAAGCTGATGGGGGCTTAAAGGACAGTCGAAAGAAAATCTTACTTTATGTGATTTCTAATATCAAAAATATTGTCAATAATATCAATATTTTCTAGTGTTAATGATTTAAAGGTCTTTTCGGAAGGCCCTGCCCAAGATAACTTTTTTTTGTTTATTCTTTTTAGTAATTCTACATGCCCAAAGATGTATGTTAAACCCCGCAGGTTCACTTTACAAATGATATTTGATTCTACAGATATTCGTGCCTTTTATGTTAAGAAAACTCTTTTCAATAAAGCGAGGTTAATTTGCCCTAGTTCTATCGAAGCCTAATAGAGTGCTAAGCCGTCATTCAGCTGGGAGAGAAAGTCAATTTGTAAGCTTAGTACAAAATGTGTTTAAAGTCAGGAGTCTAATGACAGCAGAGCAAAGAGCATTTCAAAACTAAGCCTTTTTGGTTGAAATAACGAGTAAACCAAACATTCTTGAACAGCAAGTTTCAATTCACTAATGGAAAACGAACCCTCAAGTCTTATGGCTAAAGACAAAATGTTTTTGCAAATAGTTGACAGTTCTGAAATCAAAAACTAGACAGTCGTTGAATATTAATGAATGAAAGAATTAGTGGCTGACGGAAGCGTGGGTTGTGTCTACGCTATCACCTGTACTCTAGCTAGTGTAAGCCTTTTACAAGACCATTTCTTGCTATCCTATTTGTCATAACTATTCTGATAGGAAGACTTTTGTGTTTTGTGGATGAAAAGATACGATTCTTTTGGCAGTAAATGTCATATTTTATTATCAATAAAAAGCTTTATATAGAAACAAAGAAAAGACTTCAATGATCCGCTTTTTCTCACTGAAATGTTTCGCGACAAACGATCGGCTTTACTAAGACTTGATTAAACATAAATATTGTTGTTTTTCTAAACTAGGATTTTTGCTTTTATTTGTTGTGTACGTAAAGCGCCTCACAAAAGACATGAAGTGTGTAAGTTCGTAGTTAAAGCGGTAAAAAGACTAATGCGCTATGATATTACGATATAAAGGAAAACTTAAAAGGGTTATGAATTTATGTCCTGCTGGTTTGTTGTACATATGTTCCAAAAATCACAAGTATTTACCTAAAAGTGAAGTAAGTCTCAAACTGTGCACTTGTCGTTTCCTGACGATTTTACCTATCGTAGATATAGCTTTTAAAGCAAACCTATCACAGACTACGTTCCTTCCTTTTGTAATTTAAAATATCATACAAAAAACAACCTTTTCAAACAGCTCACAAGACCCAAACACATTTTTTGTAATGGTTTATATAGTATTTGCTAATACAAATAATTCTTTAAAACCTCTCGTCGGCTTTATAATCAAAATATCGGGATTTTATTGTGCTTGTTAGTGTAGTATTTTACTGGTAAAATGAGGGGATCATTTCATATGCGAAGTTTGAGAATGATGACAGGTGTTCATGCAAAATATTCCACAACAACTACACTGACAAAATATAAAGTGGCAGACGGTTTTCGCGGGTTTCTTGTCAGCTTTATGGCACCAATTTACAACCTTTTCTTAAACGCATCAATATGACTTGATTGTATTTATCAAATGGGTTTCGTTGGAGTCAGTTTTTCTTATTGAAAACTAAAACATCGTAAAAATAACTGAATTAATGAGTTCAAAAGAAAAATACACCTTATATTACAAATATTGCATATGCTGTTCTTTCTTGCTTGCTTAGTGCGTCAACTTTTTCGAATGAAATACGTTTCTGTTATGATTTAAAAGAGAATCAAATATCACAAATTAATCCCCCTCTCTTTGAAAGAGTTCTAACTATAGGCTTTTGTTTCATATAATTCTATTCATACATAATCAATATATATAACTACCGCTTCTATGCTGTTTGTGTGTACATCATTTAGCTTTTCAAAGTAGAGACTACGCGAGATAATTGTTGAAAAAGAAGACGCAAAAGTCGGTGTTTTTGTGAGTAAATTATAAAAGTCATTTCTGAAGTCTAGCTGTGATGAGGCGTCATTATTTTGGTGCCAAAGTATTCAAAATAGCTGGAAAAGACGTATTGATAAAAAACGATGCATTTTAAACACAAACAACGAAATGGACCAAGAAAAAGTAAAAAAGGCAAAGTATTTTCAACGCGAAACATTGATTTACCAAAACTACTTATCATTCATTTAGCAAAATATTTAGAAAATATGGACGATTTTTCGTTACTGAACATTGTATTAATTAATGAAATAACGAATATTGATGTGGTTTCCATTTTTTCTATTCATGAGAGGTTTGCTGTAGTGTGGACTCTAGCTTGTTTTGTACAGCTGGACTAATAGCTAAATTATGAAAAGCTTTCCGATGTGAAATAAAAAACAGAACAATATTTTGAACAGTATTGAACGAGAAAATAGAAGTGATTGTGAGATGAATATATACGATGTGACAATTTGACGATCAAGGAATAGATCGAGACATCCCCTGCTTAGCGAACGTCTTCTTTTTATGCAAATTGCGCCATATTTATCACCTTCATCGTCGGGATATGCCTTATTTCTCCCTCCTTCCTCCACATCACTTGCTGACATGTTTTACATTTGACATTCTAGGCTAAATAGCGTTAAAACTCACACTTTCAGCGGATCAAATTGACTATAGTCAGTTACATGAAAGAAAAAAAAGTCTGATGCAGATGGCACTTAAAAGCACTGTCGGTAGACCAAAACCGCCTTTAGAATAAATTCGACCAACTCATATATTACATTGATTAAATAGATGGGGATTTACAGATAAAAAAGAAAAAGACAAGTCGTAAATATATATACCGCAAAGCGGTTACAATCAATAACAATATTACAAACATGAAAAATAAAATGAGCATAACTTCAATTTGAACATTTTTAAAGATATTTCAGCCGATTTTATTAATTTAAACCTTGATACCACGATGTGAAAATTAGTCTAAAATCATTCAAATGCGTTTAAAGTGCATCTTGCAAATGGATTTCGGCGACATCTGTTTTTTGGGGGGGTTCTGAAAGTTGGATCGTTTTCATTCATCATATTTTTTACAAGGAATTCAATTTAGGTTATTTCCCGATAATGGTCGATTTTATATTAGACAAACCTAAATGAAAATCATCAAAAATGGTCGATTAGTCAAAACAGATGTTGACGATTGCATGAAATTTAAACCAAGTGAGCAAAATCTATTATTTTACTGAGAAAAGGAAATCGCCTTGTGTCACAGCATCCAAAATCCTAATATGACTTCTGGTAAAGCTAAACGAATCGAAGTACGAGCTATTGCAAAAGGTCTTTGTAATTTCAACCATAAATACTTATAAAACATTAACATGAATCTTCACAGGTACCGTTTGTCGAAATATATATGAAACATTTGAACAAAAATGTAATTAAACTCTCTATCGGTAAAAACATTTTTAGACCACTTTAAGAAATTGAAATTTGTTTTTTTCAAACTAAATTTGAGCAACAAGACATGTCTAGATAGCAACTGAATCTCCCATATCAACGACCATCATTAAGTATCTACCTTCTTTGTTGCTGGGAGATTTTCATATTCCATTTCCAACTATACCAGAAAAACAAAAAAAACTACACCTAATGTCAAAAACAACTTTTCATGGAAAAATGTTTATTCCTAAAAAAGCGCGCGTTTAAACTGGTTGGGCTTTTGAAGGTATCAAAAGGGGTTTCGTTGTGGACTAGTTTCTACTTACCAGCTAAATTGTCTGGTGGATCAGATGGCGAGCGAATGATATCTAGCAGCCGAGTCTCTAGAGAAGGAAATTTCATCGTGTCCTGTTAAAGAAGAGCAATAATTCATTTTAACTTTTACTTTAACGTTTTTATTGTTGTTTTCTTGAGTTCGTTTTTTGTTTTTCTTTCAAGCAGCTATAGTTTCTCTGTAAGGATTTTGTCATTAATATATGTATAGTACTCGGAAGATGGATAGCCATATTTTTTTAAAGCTTCTTCAAGAAATAGTTTTTTGTCGATAATAACGCTTTATAAAACTAGCTCTCTTTTGCGGGCGAGGTTTTTTGAGAAGCCAGTTCAGTGTTCGATCTACTATTTTTACAGATAGTTTCAATAAAATCATTTATAGCATTGTTACGCTTTTTGCCATCATTTGATGACGGTAAATCCGCCGTTAACAGAACAATCGCCCCAAAAAGATATAGATTTCAAGCAGCTTACAAAATGAACAGAAATGAAAAAGAACATTTTAACAGAACTTACTTGGTGAGAGTAAAACGAGTTGGAGAGTTCGTTGTTTGGTCCATGAGAGTTTCCCAAGCCTGTAATATTATCCAAGATTGTACCATCAATTGGATGTTGTCCATTCAGGTTCAAACTTTGAAGACCTTGTGTTATCGTTTGAGCCGAGATTCCATGTCGTGAGTTGCCGTTGTAGGAAGGCCTAGAGCCGCCATTATTACGATACCGAGACGATTGTGGAAAACTTAGCGAAGAAGGTCTTGAATTTCTATTGATAATTGTGTTGTTTGGCGATGAATAGTTTCTTCCCCAAGTTGTTGACGGCTGCTGATGCGGCCATCCAGATACCGCTTGATTACCATTCCAACCTGACGCTAGAGAATTAATGTTTGGTACAGGCTTTGTTTGTCCCCCTATGTATTGTGAGGAGTTTTGGAGAGGTCTTCGAGGTTGTTGGCTGATGGTGGTTGTGATTGCCGGTGCTGTGAGAGGTCTTCTAGGCGAACCGAGCATTTGTGTGTTCGATGAAAAGTGTACACCATTTACGGGGGGAATTCCCGTTTGGACAAATGCATCGTCGATGCTTGCCGGAGACCAAAATGTGGTCGAAGTTGGGAAGTCGTGAAACATCGAATTTTCACCAGTAAAGCCAAGTTTTTTTTGCCCTAAACTCCCTGGCTGTTGTGTAGAATTTCCTTTAGATTTTGACGAATCTTCAATACAGTCCTCACAGACTCCGTTTTTATTTTCTGGTTTGTTCCCGTTCTGTTCGTCTATGAGGCTTGTCGGGAAAAACAGTGAGGTGGTCCGCGAGTCGTTGTGTTTGAAGTCAACTGGTGACAGGGGCCTTGTATTTTGGCCAAAATCGGCCATATCCAGTTAAGGGCTACGGTAAAGGCGAGAATATAGTAAGTTAGGAGATTACGTATTCCGTGGTACAGGTGGTATTGTATTCGGTGTTCGCCACGTCGTTGCCTTTCTGTCAGTGTCTTAGAAAAAAGCTACAATGAATGGCCCTTCTAGGTCACGTGCACACCTGCTAAAGAAAAAAAAAAACAATGATGAAATGAAGCGACTTTACAGGTCTGAAGTTGAACGACTTACTTGAAGAAATAACGTTTTTTAGCGACTATCTAAGAAAGTTATTTCTATAATAACTTACCAACGGTGTATTTGGTCGGTCAGCAACTTGGGAGACTCAAACCAGGGGAGTTTTTTTAGCCGAGAAAGGATCGTTGTTGTTCGTACTTTCTAGTAGCTTGTATGTTACTATCTGGTTTTTGCTCGCTCCCTTCTCAAGTAAACTATTCCATCCATATCAATGCAGCGGAAGGACTCCAGTCAGAGGCATAAATCTATCAACCAATTATCGTGAAATATTTCGAACACATTGTTTTTCATTGGTTCAAACGGACTTACATCTTTGAATAATAATTATTTCACTCGGGTGAAATACATAAAATAGGCCGAGTATAAATCGAGCTGCACGTGTAATTATTTCGCTAGATCAGTTGAAAACAAAATAATCAAAGAGTCTTGTGTCAATAGGTCTATGGTGAAAGAACACTGGGTCATTCTTTTGTCTAACACATATGGCAGGTCCATCTAATGCCCTATTGTTCCCTTTAATATATGTTTTGATATTAACTTTACAGACTACTATCAGTAACTCGTGTTGATAAGAAAAACACACTTGTTCTACTAAAATACATTTATTTGTGCTGTTTAGAATAACCAAAGAAGCGGCTTTGAAAGGCCGTTTTCAGGGCAATATTTGAGCGAATATTTTTTTGCGTCTTTTGGAACTGTGTTTTCATTCATTAAAGGTTGTTTCTTATTGGCTGGTTGTTTTCTTTGTTAGTCTCAGGTGTGTTATGATTGGTTTAGACGCTGGTGGCTATGTATTTAGGTAAAGACAGATGATCGTTGATAGTAACAGTCTTTTCACATAACAGACCATAACACTGGCAAATACTCTTTTAAAACTACTATATATAACATGATATCTTGGAACTAGATTAGCAAAACCGATATAGAAAAACAATTAATGTTGTGACTTTTCAGTTTAAGGAGTATATAGTAATATGTAAATAACACTGAAAAAGATCGTATATATTATGGCTGATAGTTGATCTCTGTACTTTCAAAGTAGATGGTTACGGACATAAAACAGATAACCCTTCTATATAAGAAAACACGTCTGCGTTATTATACTCAGGTTATATTATATGCTGAAAAGAATCGCTTGACAATGGGAAGCTATAACACCAAAAAAGCACCGTTGAAAAAGTCAAATATATATTTTTCGTAAAGTTTATTTGCCGGGCCTGTGCTGGGCAGTGTTTCAAGACGAACCGGAAACGGAAGTACGAAGATCGTCGAAATTTCGCGGTACCTGATTGGATGACGAAGGTATGCTTGCGTTTTCCGCCTCCGCCATCTTTATTTCTGGAAGTCCAGTTCGGTTCGTTAAAAGTTGTTGGACTTTGCAGCTAACTTTGCTTTGGAAAACTTTATAGATTAAGCTTCTGCAGCATGGCTATTGGTTAATTATTATATTATTGAGTGATTGATTGTTTTATTTTTACCGATGGATGATGATAACCAAGATGCAAGGTAAGAACTAAACTACTAAATCGATGTAGCTGGTATGTAACAGACAAACGACAATTCTTAATTAAATAGGATGGAGATTATACTTTTCCAGTTCCTTTCTTTGCTAGTAATCGAAAAAATATCGATTGTCGTTTGAATGTCGAGATTTTAGTAAATCGTCGTGGCTTTAATGTTTACTATATGTAAAAATGCATGTAAGCGAATTCCACAAAATTATTTTATGCTAACTCATAGCTAGCTATCCCCAATTCAGTTTCAATAAAGTAAACAGTTTCTAAATAAAGTACTATTATTTAACGGTAAATACAGACAGACTGCCCTATTGTAATGTGGTATTGATTGTAATTAAGATACTCATATTCTGCCAGAAAATGTCACGTGATTCCAACTACTTATTTACATAATAATAGAATCTATGTTATTGCGTCGTTTTCAAAGTGAAAATGAAAATGAAAATGTTTGAATAAAAGTAACACCAAATCTAAACGCCTTATTTTCTACAATAATTTGATTAATATTGATTATTATCGGAAATAGATGAAAATTGATACACATAATGGCCTGCTTTGCAGACTCAATCGTTATGCTCAAATTTTTGAATTTCATCTGCAACCCTAGCAACCAATCAGAATCTACTTCCTCAGATACAGAAAGCTCCCTCTAATTGGCTAGACAATAGCTTGTGCATTGGAAATTGATTAATGGCTTGATTCAGCAAATGTTTTGGCCAATATAGTATATACTCTAGTTAGTACAACATATCTACGTGATCTCGTACAGCCTTACAAAAACAAGAGAAATTTACATCTGATGACAAATGTTTGCTCAGAGTCCCTATCCGAAAAAAACAACCTTTTGAGATTGAGCATTTGCTATGTGTGCCCCCAAGCTGTGGAATACTCTACCACTGAACATTTAAAACTCACAAACAATCACAGGGAACCCCGGCTTTTGGTTGCTTGCAACAAAGCGCTTTTATCGTTTAATGATCGCCTCCAGTTGATCGGACCACCTCTG
>JAUPMH010182640.1:0-12245 GCA_032270665.1 Metridium farcimen
TTGGTTTAATGTTGTTTTTGCTTTTAATATACGTTAGCATTGTTTCTTTGACTTGCAATAACTTCATGGTCTAGCCTATGTCAAATTCCGGATGTGACGCACACTATCCATGGTCATATTGCATAACGCTTTCTTTGATATCCTATTTTCTCTTTCAGTACCCACTCCTAGTGTTGACCTGTCTCATTTTCCACCGTCGAAGGTACGTTATTATTATTCAAACCCTGTCTACTACCCCCTCTGTCATTTGATATTGTCTCCTGACCTCCCCTGTAAAAACTTTCCTCTAACGCTACATTGTTATCTATTGCCGTCTCGTTACTCTGAGGAGAGGGGCTAGTGAGGGTTTGGTGCATATTGTCTTCACCGCTTGCAGTCATTCCTGAAAAACGTGGGCTCGCATCTTTATTTTGAGAAATGTCCATCTTGTCATTGGCCTTGTCGTATTGTGAACCAGCATTCATTGCGGGCCGTCCCATCTGTGGAACTTGTAGGTTGCTGCTTTGGTATGAACTGCGTGTGAAAACGAAAAAAAAACCATAAAGATTATGCAAGCTATTTAATTTCAAGTTGAGAAGAGAGCGGAGTTAGTGCTAGTAGCTTTGATACTGGGAAAACAGGGAGAAAAAATTGCTTTACTTGTGCTAGAATCCAACAATTGCCTCCCTTTAAGCAGTCAGTTATGATCAATCTTGTAAAAGATTGCTCTCGATATTTATTGAAGACTTTTATTCAGCGACCGTTGAATAAATTTAGAAAGCAATCAATTGATATAGAGTTTGATTTCGTAAATGAATGTGTTAATAATTAAGTTGAACAAAAACGTTTGATGTTACTGACGCTTGTAAAAATATGGCCATATGTACTAAAAACATTTATTCAAATGGTAGAAGTTACGACTTGACTTGTCTCCGATAGTGAGCAATAGCAGCTAAGTAAGAACTATTACATTCTTATTAGTAAATGCTTACTATTTGAAATCACGTGTTTTGATTGGTTGAGGCGCGTGCTTTATGAAAGCACACAGCACGCGCGTTTGCATGTTAACCAATTTGAATTTTATAAAAGAAATAGAAAACTTGCTTTCTGTGCTGTATGCAGTTATAAAGCACTTGGGGATTGTCAGAACACTCAAGAAGTGTTGAGAAGCTCCGCTTTGCGTCGTGCTTCTCTTAACGCTTCTCTTGTGTTCTGACAACCCTGCGTGCTTTATAACACTGCACACAGCACGCGCGCGTGTATTCTATTTCTCCAATAGTAGCTATTTTGCTATTTCATTGATAAAGTGTTTCCACTCTATCAGATTTACTACTTTGTTTAATACGTTCAATTACCTGTGCATACTGGTATCCATGGTTTGATTGCTGTATGGCATCGTACGTTGAGCCATATCAATGATTCTTGGTGAAAGATCTTCCAGTCTTGAGACTTTCTGTTGCAGCATGTCGACCTCACTTTGTAACATGATGTTTCTCTGTGTGGTGGTCATATTTCTGGGTACGTTCTGGACCATCTATACAATAAAAAAGAAACTTTGATAAAGCATCGTAGGAGCGGATAATTTACATCACTAACACTAATTTCCACTACTATAGTTGTTAATGTTTTTTAGATTCATGATTTTATATATATATTTTTGAATTTTGTATATATTTAAAAAAGTTTTGTAGATATTGTATATATAAGAATAATTGACTTATTTTTATTAATGTTTACATGTAAGCTTGAGTTATTTTGAGCTCAATTTTTATTGCTATTCAAGTATTTCAAATAAACCTTATTATATTATATATTATACCACTCCATCGAAACCACCAACACCTTTGATGACAACATGAATTTATTTAACGACACAACACCCTCTTCTGTGAGACTACCACCACCATAAGCGAAGACATCGAGCGAAGAATTAGATTTTTTAAATTAGTTACCAAAAAATAACAACTGGAGGATATATAATGATAATAATAATAATAAACGCTTATATTTAAACACGATAGGTTTATAGTTTAACTGATGTGGTCGTGTGTAAAATAAAAATAAAAATATGAAACTTACCCTTGGGTCTCTCATGCTACTCAGTCTAAACTGCAACGACGCTTGTATTTCTCTTTTTTCTCGTTCAAATCTCTCTTCCAAGAAAGCTTTTTCTTTCTCAAAGTCAGATTGCATCCCAATTCGTTCCTGGCGGTATTTGGTTTTCATACGGGATATTTCTTTCGACAAGCCCTCGTAATCATCCTCTAGGTCCTGGATCTTGGATTCGTAGTACTCTTTCTCTCTCTGAAGTTGTTGTTGGTATTCGTTTTCAATTCGGTTGAATATTTCTTTATTGTTAAAGAAGTTGTCAGGACTTGGTGCATGACTTGTCTGGTACCCAGAATCCTTGTCGAGCTTGTACTGGGCGTTTTGCTGTAGTTGTGTTTCGAGGTGTTGCCTGTTCTCTCGTAGTCTTGCTATCTCCTGGCGTAAGCTTTCGAGGGTGATTTCGATGTTTTGCTTTTCTTTGCGTAGTTTTCGTTTGTACTCTTCTTCTAAAGAAACCTTGAATTCTTTCTGAGTTTCTTTCATACTATCTAGTTCTACCATAGAATCTTGCAAATCAATTTCAAGTTTGAACTTATCTTCTTTGAATTTAATGGCCATTTCTTCCATTTTTGTTTCGTATTGTTGGATCTCGTCGTTCATTTGTTCTAATTTCCCTTCGTACTTCTCAACATCTATGCTGTACTTGTTTCTCATGTCTTCCTCTATTTTCAATTTTTGCACCTCTTTCGCTCTTTCAAGAGATTCCTCAAAGCCTTTTCTTTCCTCTTCTGTTGCGTTTTTCATGTCAGCTTTGCCTTTCTTGAACTCTTTCTTCAATTCTTTTCTGTCTTGTTTGGCTTTGTTGAGTTCCTTTGTCAGTGCCTGAATGGTTGCTCTTAGTACCTTCCTTTCCCTTTCAAGTCTTTTTGTTCTGTCGTCTTCACCTTTCTCAAACTGATTTAGCTTTTCCTTGGAGTTTTGTAATAGTCCGTCAAGTTTCTTGATTTGTTCTTTGTAAACTTTCACTTTGTCAGCAACAAGCTCCTGTAACTTGTTTTCTAAAACTCCACTCTTTGATGATAAGCTTTTCTGAAACTCTTCTTTCATAAGTCGTTGCATTTCCTCACTATCTTTGTTCAGGCGCTCTTCTAATTCTTTCTTTTCCCCTTGAAGTTTCGTCTTCAACTTCTCTAATAGATCCTGGTAATGCTTTGTTTTATCATCCATCTTGGTCTGGAAGACAACACTGGCGTTTTTCTCTCTTTCTTGTAGTAAAGCCATTTCTCCATTCTTTGCTACTAGTTGTTGTTCAAGCTGACCAATCTTTTGTGTCAAGCTGAGTAGTTCATTCTGCTTTTGGTTTAATGCTTTTTGAAGCTGTATGTTGTTCTCTTCAAGTTTCTTATACATATTCCCATCAATTCGTGAACTTCTAGGAGTTGATCCTCTTCCTTCATCTTTCTCTAGCTCTACTTGTATCTGGACATTCGGAACAATCGAGGTGTACTCCAGCTCTATGCCGGCATGATCAATCCTATGTTTGCCATGAACAGATTTAGGACTGGCATTTACTCTGGTATCTAATACCTTACCAGTTGGAAAGTCCTCATCATCACTAAATCTTGGAGTTTCTATGATTCCATCACCAGTCTCATCGTCTAATTCTATATCAGTTATGGAGTAGGATTGTTTCAAAGGAGGTCTTATAACTGGCTCATTCTCAAGGTCCTCCGGCTCATTGTTTGGATTGTAATCGTTTATATTCATGACTTTCGCCCTGCGCGTTTCTTCGCCTGCGTGTTGGGCTTCCTGTTGTATGTCACCGTCATCAGGGGTAAATAACTGGGCCTGAGCCGTTTCTAGAGGACATTCACTTTCAACATTATAAGCACTTTCTGGACTTTCCACTATCTCTTCCATGAGTTCTTCGGCTGCTCCTTGAGAAGTGCCTTGTGGTTTACTTATACTGTCATACTGCGTTTTTCTTAGACTTGCTAGAAGTTTCTTTTTTTCCACTTCAGATCTTTTAAGCTGTTCCTCGTACTTTTTGATTGTGTTTTGAAGCTTTGTCTTCCATTGCGTTTCTACTTTTTTCAACTGTTGTATTGTTTGTTGGCCATCTTTATTTTCATCAAGATTGTCCATTTCTTCCAAATGCTGTCTCTTTAGATTCTCGATTTGTTTGTTGTATTTATTTTTCATGTCTTTATTTTGCTTCAGTAATGATGTTATCTCGTCTCTCATCGTTTCTATTTCTTCTTCCTTTTCGCTGGCATCCTCTTTCCTTTCATTTCCCAATTCTCGGTTGTATTTATTCTTCAGATCTTTGTTCTGCTTTGTCAGTGAGTTGATTTCTTCTTGAAGATTTTCAATTTCTTCTTCCATTTCTTTCATCCTTTCTTGCTCTTTTTCAAATGCTTTGTCACTTCTTTCTCTTTCTTTCTCATTTGATAGTGTCAACTTTTCTTTTTCTTCATTGAAACTTTCTTCCATTTCTTTAATCTTGTTTATAAGCTGATCAGCTTCTTTTGTTAGCTTAGCATTGCATTTTTCCAGCTCTTCCACTTTCTCATTCATCTCTTCTATTTCGGTACTCATGTGCTCTTGCTTTTTCTGTACCTCATTTCTCTTTTTGGCCATCTGGCTAATTTCCTCTTGCAATTCCTCGTTCTTTTCTTCCAATTCCCTTCTTTTCATTTTCTCTTTTCCCAGATCATCAAGCTTTGTCTTCAAGTATGCATTTTCTTGTACTATTTCGTCCATCTCATATTTCATCGCCGATGTTGGACGCGAATGATTATTATTTAGATCATGTTGATGTTGTGAGTTATCCCCTTGAATAGCTGGTTGATTCCCAGGCATTAGTTGGCTTCCTGGCATTGGACTTTGAATTTGTCCTTCCAAACTAGTTTCACTATAAACCGTGCTAACATCAGAAAATGGCTTTTGTTGTTGTTGTTGAATGGATTGGAGCAGCTCTGCATTGAGTTCCTGATTCGCTCTTTCCAGCATTTCTATCTTTTCGTTTTGGTTCTGAATGAGCATCATGTATCCACTTATGTCAGTCTGCATTGACAAGTTAACCTCATTTGATTCCATGGTAACGGCTTGCTGATTGGCTGCCTGTGGATCTGCAATAGGTTGCTGACCTTTTTCGTCGTGACCTTTGTTTCTCAAGTGTAAAGACAAATTAGCAAACCTGGGATTAACGGACAGTTCCTCTCCGCCCAAGTCTGTTCGTTCCTTCTCGAAACCTTCTCTCATCCTTGCAGTTTTGTTTCCATCTTGTAAAAGCTTGGTTTTCAAAACCATCAAATCAGACATTAACCCTTCGAAGTTTTCACTGAGTTGCATTTTCTCTCGATTCTCGTTCTGGTATTTCTCCTCGAGTACTTTTAACTCATTATTGTACTTCTTTTCGATTTCTTTCTCTCTTGCATTTAGCTTGGACAAGCTGGTTTTTAGATTTTCAATTTCTATTTGGCATTTTTTGTTGGTTTCCATTAAATTAGCGTTCATTTCTTCTAATCTCATTTTCTGTTCATTTCTAATTTGCAATTCATTTGCGGCGGTTGCAATTTGCTCTTCAAAAGAGCTTTTGAGTTCAATAATTGTTATTTCGTATTCATTCATTTCTTTAGTCTTCACTATAACTTTCTGTTCAGCTCGTTTCAAACTTTCTTTCAATAGTTTTACTTCGTCTTCGAATTCAAACTTTGTTTCTTCAATTATGCGATCCCTTTCTTTTATCTGGCGATCTTTCTCCCTCACCAGATGCTCAAGCCTCATCTTCTCGCTTTCAAGTCTCATGTACTCTTCTTGTGGTACTCGATGCTCATATGCATCCATGAAAGCTGCCATTGGGTCGATCGTTGGAGACTCCTCCTCATCGGGGTTTATATGCAAGTGGTCTATGATTTCTCCTAACTTTGCATTCTCCTCAGCTAAAATAGCTATATCATCTTCATAACCTTTTACCAATTGTGGTGAAATACTTCTTGATCGTAGGAACTGCAGGAGTTCGGCATTAGTCATCCCATGTTCGGAATGGTTTTTATGCTTGTGGCGTTGTGTATGAGGTTTTGGTACTTCTCTATGTTTCTTGTGGTCTCCTTGCTTTGGAGGTTGCATTGTGCTCTCGATACGAGGTTTTTGTTCTGATTGATTCAATCTGGCATTTGAAGCTTCATGTCTTCGCTTAACATCTGACTTTTCTAGGAATTTAAGTTTGGTTTCTGTTTCTTTCTTGTCATTTGTAACTTGACTTAATTTAAGTTCGAGGAATTCTTTCTCAGCGAGAAGTTTACTTATTTGGATCCTATCTGCTGTGGTGTCTCTTACACTACTTCGAGCACTTACTGAAGTATCACCATCATCAGATGTCTCGCTTGCTGTGTCCGTTATCCAAAAGTCTCTCTCTTTCCTCAAGTTCTTCAGTGCTTTTCTAATAGTTTCGCTCCCTTCGACTAAAGATCTTAAATCTTCTTCATCTTCCGAAAAGATAGAGGACAAATCATCCCGATCCTGATCGTTGTCTGGGAGCGTTTGGGTGTCATTTTTGCTCTGCGCCTCTGTTATTAAGACCTCTTCAGCTACACAGTCCTTCTCTCTGATATCTCCATTACCAACACTACTTGAAAGACGAGAGTTCTCTTTCTTTAAAGCCTCTTTTTCCTGCTCGATCTTCGATACTTCTTCTTGGTATAATTCAAGTATCTTTTCTTGATCATCCCTCAAACTTTCTTTCTTATCTTCAGTATCCTCGTCCGACATCCTCTGTAGTGCCTCTCTGAATTCTTGAATATCTTCTTTTTCCATTTCCCTAGACAGAATAATATCAATTTTTTGTACTTCAGTTTGAGTTTATTTGCATTGGCAACGGGCTACTTTTTGCAGGTGGCAAACGTCCAAAATGTCTACACAGTGTTTGATTATAAGCTTTGTTAATGACATAATTCTCCAGAGCGTTCTGTGAAGCAAGTATCGTACTCTAGAATTCTAGAAAACGACTACATTTAATTACGATCTTATTATTATCATTATTCTGGAAGACTCCCAGGGGAAGTCCGAGAGGGATTTCTGTTCTATCATGGTGTTTTAATTACTGATTGTTTATCCTTAGCAGGTAGTTCACCAAATAACAGTTTTACGATTGAATCTTTTCTACATATATAGAAATAGGTAGATTTTTTGTTTCTTCGTTAAAGGTATTTTATATTTTACTTGTTTTGCTTTCGCGTGAGATGTTTCAAAGAATGTTTAAAATCGTACAAAAATATAAAGCAGGTTTCTCAGTAAATAACAGTTTCACGATCGAATCTTTTTACCATATATAGAAATAGGTAGAGATTAAAAAAAAAAGGTTTCGTAAAAAGTCTTTTAGATTTTACGTGTTTTTCTTTCGCGTGAGATGTTTCAAAGAATGTTTTTAAAAAATCGTACAAAAATATAAAGCAGGTTTCTCAGCAAATAACAGCTTTTCGATTGGATTTGTTTTTTTCAACTAAATGAAATTGGTGGAGTTTTTGTTTTATAAATTGTGTATATATATAAGTTTTACCTGTTTTCTACCGAACAATAATTATAATAAATAAATGCAAATGTTGCCAATAATTGAAAAACAATAATATATTTGTAAAGCTCTTATGTAAATGTTTTAATTATGAATAAATCGAATTTTGTTTTCGATGCGATCGCTAATTGACTGCCTCAAGTAAGAAACAGACTTAAATTAAGATATGTAAATGCGCAAATTTTGCACAAAAATATTTTTCGATTTTAAATGCATAACATAGAAGTGAGCATTATGAAATAATATTTACTACCTGGTATGTGTTACTAAGTAAATTTATTTTAAGATAAAGGATTAAAACTAGCAGTTAATTAAATTCTTATTGTAGTGAGATTAAGAAGTTGTCAGTTTAATTATTATCATTAGACTTTGAAACTTTCATTTATTGGCAACATTGTTCTAGAACCTGTAATGCGTGAAACTATACCACTCCAAGGATTAATTTCAGCGAAGAACAATTGATCAGAACTTGTTTGTTACCATAGGAATACAGTAAAAACCCGCATAAAAGAACACACGATTTTCGGTTCAGGCTGATTTTGTTCTTATATATCTTATATCTTGTTCTTATGTATATGGTACTTAGTTCACCAAATTTCAGCCTGAGTGTTCTTAATCCACTTGTTCGTTTATGCGGGTTTGGAAGTGTTTGGAAAATAAAAAAACATGATAGATATAAATAAATAAATGTACTTGTAAAATTACTATAAAAAAAACCCCGCATATTCTGCTTGGTTGAGGCACGTGCTTTATGAGAGCACACATCACGGGCGTTTGCATGTTGATGAAATATGTCAACTTCTATTTTACAAAAGAATTAGAAAACTTGCTTTTTGTGCTTCGCGTTGTGCTACTCTTAACACTTCTCTCGAGTTTTTGCCAATCCGTGCGTGCTGTATAACACGTTTTATTATTTCTATTTTCAGTTCTTGTAAGTTTCCAAAAAATCATGAAATAACAGTCAAAAATTTGGAATAACATCAAATGTTCGATAAGAAGTCAGAATTTAGTTTTTAATTTAATCAAGTTTCGAAAACATTACATTCGTCTAATTATCTAATTACAATCGTCTAATTATCGGAATCTAATGGTCCGAGGTAGACCTAAAACAGAATTCACAGATTCCCTAACATTTACGATGTTTACGATGGAATCGGATTACACTGGCTATTAGATTACACCTTACAAGTTCTGTTGCATGCCAGCTAAGGCTGTATTATTTTGCATTTTTACGAAAATTGTAAATCTAGAAAAGTTAAAGTTGTGCACTTCACAAGTTAAAAAATAAAAAATAAAAAAAACTTAATTGTTATTTAAAAGTTTAGACATTATTTACATAATACATTTTAAATAACAATTTAGATTTTATAGAAAGATTTAACTTATTGTACACATTTATATATATTTTATCTGTAAATTTGGTCTGAAAAACCATTTGTGGAGCTCTAATAAAGTTATTATTATTATTAAATTTAAAATTCTGCTTCTCGTATTGAAGACTTGTTGGGCAAAATACACACTTCACGCAACAGGTGTCCAAGTCTGACTTGTGTTTCTTGTTTAAGTATGTTTTATGGTGATGGTTAGGTGCATAGAGTTGTTAGTTTCCTTACAAATTCATTGATTTGGTTCCACGTATTGTAAATGCATTTATAAATCGAAATATTGAGAACTAGAATCGAAAATAAAGTAAAAACATTTTAATTGGACTCGAATATAGAAATACGAAAAAGACAAGACAATCCAACTAAAAAATTGTTGGGACATAAAGAACTTTGAGCCGGCTTTGAAGCTACAATGTTACTTTTGGTTTTTAAAATTAAGCAGCTTTTGTTAATCAAACTCCCTCCCCCAAATCAATGTTTGTCGGCCTTCACAATGTACAAACAATCCAGACTACAAACCTCAAGAAGCCCCGGAAAAGAGAAGGAAAAACTGAATTTTACTATAAAAAGGCTGCTAAATTTGCGCATTGTCCCAGTGTATTTTGCTTATGATTGTAGGTACTAAGTCGATATTTCTATTTAAATTTAAACCATTTTCAACCAAAAACTAAAATATTGAGGTAGAGTGCAAATAGTATATGCGTGAAACATTGCACAAATTTGTACAAGATTCTTTAAATTTCTATTGTTTTAATTAACACTATTTAGTACTAAATGATAATTTGTATTTCTTGGAAATTTCTTGTATCATTTGTAACAACAACAAAATATTGACACACATAGATTAGACATTAGACATCGTAGATTTAAATTGTTATTTAACTGACTACTTTTAAAAATATATCTAGTATTACGAAAAATGTTAAAAAAATGTTTGTTAACTATGACATTATATGTTGCAAGTGCTCAGTATCATTGAAAGAGTGACAAGACGCACATATCATGGATAGATTCCACATGAAGTTTGCGGTTTTATATCAATATCATGTCGATAATCCTACTGCTTGAATACAAAGGATATTTTTCTCTTTAAAACATCTATATTTGCAATTGCAACTATGTATATTTGCATTGTCATTACACTTCTAATAACTGAACTTTTAAAAAAATAAATTTCATCTTACCTACTTTACCTTGAGTGCGCGTTGAAGGAATTTCCTTTAAATGTGCAGAATTCTAAGGCATCACAAATTTGCTTCTTTTCACACTCTGTTTTAGTTTCCACTCGAACTAACTCACTCAGTACTTAGACGCGAACATGTACTTATTAATGTTTGTTGTCTTCTTAAATTTCATTTCAAGTTGATATTATTTCGATACGAAACTTCAAAACTCTTATTGAGGATGTCGACCTTGGTGTTTGCATTGGTTTCTCACAGCGGGCAAACAGCCAGTAGCAGACTCACGTTTAAACCATCTTTTTGAAAACAACGCCATATTGCCATGGTTACAAAGGCTTAGATGTCATTTTGAAAGATTTTGATGGTCTGAAAATGATATTTTGTTTAATTAGAAAAGTATAGGAAAATCTTGAATTTTTTTATTTTACATTTTATTAGTATTGTATCAAAAATTACGCCTTATTGCCATGTTGACAAAGGCTTAGATGTCATTTTGAAAGATTTTAATAGTCTGAAAATGATATTTTGTTTAATTGGAAAAGTATAGGAAAATCTTGAAATACTTATTTATGCGTTATATTAGTATTGTATCAAAATCTACATTGTGAACGAAAATTATGTTGAAATCTCCGAAAAAATGGCCATGGAAAATACACTCTTGACGGAGTGACAATACTAAATTAGCGGTTAAATAATGTAGTTTACGTCGGTATTTTTTTAACCCAAATGTAGACCAAAATAGTGTGTTGTGTCTAAGTAGCATTTATGCATTATTTTCGTTGTCTGAGCAGTACTTACGCAAATAATGTAGTGTAATGAAATGTAGTGCTTAAATAGCGCATTTCACATACGTCGCCATGCGCTTTACAGTTAATCATTTACGGTACGGACCGCTGGTGGCTTACAATCATGAGAAAATTAGTAGTTAGTATGTATTAGTATGAGCAGTGCGCTGTTTCTACGTAGTACTTACGCAGCATCTACGCAAAGTATTCACGCAGAATCTGACAACTAGTATGATCGTATTTCTATTAAAGCACATAGAGATTGATAATGGGGTCCCATTGTTATAGTGAAATAAATAGTGGGTTCCCTGTGTGATATTGGCGTGACGTCAGGTTAGATAAATTCGTATGACGTCATATTTCTGAATATCTGAACGATTTTATATGCCAACGCCGTCTTACGCAAAATATTTAAAACACGACTCTATTACGTGAATTGGTTCCGTTATTGCTATGAAAAAATATCTCAAGCTTTCAAATATCTTCAAACCATATTAAGTTGATAATTAACGAGTCGTATCAGAAATACCGTATGCAATCTTGAAAACAATGCCATTACCATATATGGTACTGTAGGTGAGAAGTAACAAAAGAATTTGATTAGCGCGCGAGATTTTTTTCTTTTTTTAACAGGTTGAGATTGCAACAGAACAATAGGCATATCTTTGATACGTCTATTAATTAGGATCATTATGTGTCAATTATAGGGAATGAAATTATTCGACCGGTATGCAGGGAATTATTGGTTCAAATCTGGATTAAACAATTGGTCTTGCGCTAAATGAGATCATTGCTATCGTTTAACTTGCAATACGTAAGTTTAACTTGCAATACGTACAAATAGTTATCATTAAGGGTGACACTTCTATACAAAAATACTCCTTCAATTATATTAAATTTTTATTCGCTTATAATTGATTTAAATATATGGTGAGGTCAAACTTACAAATTTGTGGATTTTACATAACAATTGTTGTGAAAATCATTTTATTGTCGTAGGCAAATATTAAGTCGTACAATCCTATATATGAGTTTAATGTTATTAAGCGAAATAGCGAGAAACTAGTTTCTGTTCGATATAAATAATCTTAGCTACCAAAGGCTTTTGGCAAAACTTGCAGCAGCATCAACAGCATTGTCAGCTGCTTCTTCAGCTTCTTTTGCAGCTTCTTCAGCCTTCTCTTTAGCGTCGTCTGCAGCTTTATTTGCGCCTCCAGCTGCATCGGCTGCAGCCTTTGCAGCTTGATCTTGGCCGTCGGCAAGAGCTGCTGAGCCAGAAGCAGCAGCATTGCCT
>JAUPMH010182751.1:2114-12243 GCA_032270665.1 Metridium farcimen
TATAATGCGTACAATTATTCAGGTAAGAAAAATATGCAATTTTCACGTTGCGTGTACAAAACAAACTAGTGTTGGCATAAACGCCATGTTTTAAAATATAAACTGAAGTTAATTAAAGAACCAGGAAGTAAGCATTAATCAACATCCTACTAAGAAGGCGTGCTTGATCAATGCCGCTTTTCAGTATAGTACCGACCCGAAATTAAAAACACATACATGTGTGTGCAGTAGAACCTCCGGCGCGCAAGTGTTCCAACGAGTATGTTTCTCCTTCGACCTGTTTGTTTACGTCTATGTTTTGTAAACAAATTAAAAAACCTGAAATTGATTTCAAAATAACGGCGATATGATTACGACTGGAACTATTAATGAAGTAATAAATCGTACTCGTGTAAAGTTTGATATTAATTTTATAGGTTTATTAATAGACGATTTTGTGCACAGTTTTTCGTTATGAATAAACGTGGGATTCTAGTTCTTATCAGTAAATAAATTCGTTTTTCGCTTCAGCTTTAATTCGTTATATTTGCATAGAGCGATAACGTAGGGCAAATTACTATCGCGGCTTGGTACAAAGGGATACCTATCTTTACTCGCTGTTAGCGGCACAAGCTAGTCTTAAAAACTTACAAATTCGCATATCTCTGGGTCATATTTACTTAGAAGGTTTATATATAATTATCGTTTGGAGTTTTAGATTTTAACGCGCGCACGCTTCCGGGATACTTTTCCCATGATATCGCTAATCTGCTTGATAGATATTGTAAAAAAAACGCTAATCCTTATTATAGTTTAGTGTGAATTGTGTTTGCAGTTTCCAAATAGTTCTCTTTGTCTGGTATTTATGGTCTGTTACTTTTAGATGAGTTGTTTTTATTAATGTCTGTAGGAAATATAGGTTTAATTTTAGCGCCCACGATTGGATGATTTTACTACATAGAATATGATGCTGATTTGGAAGACTTGATCAAATCGAACGCATGATCAATTCGAAGACTTGATCAAATCGAAGGCGTGATCAAAATCGAAGACTTGATCAAATCGAAGCAATGATCGCGTGAAGAGGATGATCTCCTAAAGGCGATAAATATGTGTTGAAATTGAAACCCTATTCTCACCTCCTTCCTTTCACAGACCATCAACGAGCTATAGGGTTAATTACATGAATGACACTCCTCAAATTGCTTTCAAAACTCTCAAGGCAAAAAAGGGTAATTAGCGGCATAAACCCACACAAAAGCAATTTCCCCTTTAGAAGTAAAGCCTTTTAAAATTAGGCTTCTAATGCTGCAAAAATAGGCCTTGGATTTTGGTTCTCATTGAGCGAAATTGATCGACCCCCCTCTGGTCCCTAAGCAGAACCGCTTAAGAACCCCGACTGGTTTGCGGTTATTGTGTCGGCGATTGGCACTTTGGTCTGAAAGAAGCTCACAACCGCGATGTGTGCGTAATCATCAACACGGACAATACATCCAAATATATTGCGTCTACGGTCAGGAATGGCTTGCTGAGAGAAATCCTTCTGTAGTTGCTTAATTTAAAGTTACAAGCCATAACCCATCCTTTCAGTCCAATATGCTGCCTTAAAAAACCCATTCTAGCCATCCCATTCTTTAACAAGTCAAATAACTATAACGTTTAAATTGCCATCGGAACTGAACGTTTATGTTTATTGACATATACTTGTGTAGAGTGATTTAATGAGCCTGATCAAAATATTTTGCTTGTAAACTGTCAGACGCAACAAGCACTCACGGGCACTCTGCGGATATGTCAAACAAGTACATTGCTAGACACTACAGAATAACTGACAAGTAACTCATCCAAAGCTGGACGATCTCAGAGCGAGTACTCGCGGAGTAGAGCTAGGTGAAAATTCGCATACAAGCCGGCTGTGAATTATTTTTATCTTATCATCTTACGCGGTAGTTCAAAGGTATGGAACACAGCACGATATCTAGAGCGGACCGTGTTCTGAAAAAAGTTGCCCTGAGGCGAATATACCCTAGAAGACATCTCATACTGTAAATAATAATTTACCAGTCCGTAATTTCTACTCTAATTAGTAATCCTTGAAAAGACGTTTCACAAGGTGGCTATTTGTGGAAGAAATGTTAATTTTAAGGTGTATTTCCAAAGCAGATATTCAAGTCAACTGCGACGCTGGCTGGTTTAATATTAATGACCACTCGTCGATAGCCTACGGTGTAATAATCAATACAAGTTAACAAGGCTTGAATAGAAACTATGTCGCGATGTCGAGTCTTCATATGCTTCCTTAGCAATCTTTCTCTCGAGTAATTTAAAGCAAAGTTTAATTGTTTTGTTAGGCACTGCGGGAGAAGGGCTTGAAGTGAAGCCGACGATGCAGCGAAGCACCCGTTACCGGTACAGCACTACAGCTTTCCAAGACCCCACTTTAACAAACTACCATACTGTCTCGATTCCTAAACCTTAGGATGATATGTTTTAGTCTAGAGTAAGGTATAGCTGTGTGTTTTGCGCCGAGGTATATGTTCTCCCTAACGGCGTTTCTAATAAAGGTCTTGATTATGTTGAATATACCCATTGTCTTGGGCTTTGTGATGTATGACTGTGTTTCGACTATAGCGGTGAATAGTGATCGCTGCGTCACATGAGCGGTTTCGTTTGAGTGTGTGGATAACATAGACGATTCTAGACAAGCCAGATGTCAAGTTCGAATATATTAAATCCCGTGTAAACCTCTCCGAAATATGCCCAAGTTTGGTCGGGTACAAGTCAGTTTTCTTTGCTACTATATGCTTGACTTGTTTACGCTTCGATATTCAATAGTTAAGTTTATTTTTAGTTTTGGGCAATATAATAACATAAAACAACAACAATGGTGATTTGTTTATAGACGTAAACATTATAGTTTATAATATGCTAATTTGGGAACGCTTTTTTGGGAAACTTTCCAAATCGTGTACTTCCCATTTTGTGAAGACAAGTCCATTGTATGGGTGTATATGATGCTCTTTCTGGATAGTCTAAAGCTTCTGTACTTAAAAATGATTAACTTAACTTTTTGTCTTAGTCTTATTGTTATATTTATGATATATTTCCCTCTTTCGTTCCACTTTAAAGTTGAATAGAATTTGAACTCAGAAACAGGAGATAGTGGTAACTCCAGTTTTGCAGTAGAAATGTCCCCTTTAGTTAACTTACAACTGAACGATAGTATCTTGCGAGAGTTGGCGGCACTTAGTAGCAGTCTAAACATCATTTCTTTCGTCCAAAAGATCTCAAGTGGATGTTTTGAAATAACAGACTGTTTATTTATGCTCGAAAGTAAACAAAACCCTTCAAGTGGCCGTTTTAATATTGCTTAAAGTGTTAGACAATCAAACAAATCCTTCAGTGTGAAAAAGGTGTTGAGAAGAACACCTTCTGCATGTAGTCGAGAAGAAGCCCTCTTCGAGGAGTGAAGACATTAGACAAAAGAAAGACTGAAATTTGTAATAGCCTTCTACTTACAACTTGGAGTTTACTGTGCAGAATATCGGATGAACGTTTTCGTAAAAGCAGAAGTACAAGTTCTCTGCGTGCATCCAGGTACAGAACAACTTAGTTAGTAAAAGGCATTGTTCAAACTTGAAAATTATGGCTTCCATACTGATTACAAACTGCAGTAAGCAGAATTTCTCTTGTATATTTTCTAAAGAAGCACAAGTCCTGGCCTGAATAATGTAATAACTTACAGATTTGTATCATTCCTTACGACTCCATTTCAACTAAGATGTTTTGTTGAATCATCGTGACAACATAGCAATTCAGTTACAGAATAGTAAGTGGACATTTTCTTGTACTATGTCGAAACACAATTCTACATAAGTTTAAGCTAAAAATACATAAAATAAGCACGATAAGTTAACATGTTTACATCTAGGTTTCAACGGTTGAGCGAATTGTTCAAATCTGTAATTATAATCAACATATTCCAAAGTAGCAGTTTACAGAGAATCGGACGAACATTTTCTTATAACGGATAGAAACACAAATCCTATACGATTTTCAAATGCTAAAGACATTATGAATTGTCACGATGATTTTAAAGCTACCTATACCAAACACCATAGTTGTAAGTTTAAGGCAATTTGGATAATCGGATCAATAAATATGCTAAGCTTATAAGCATCGAAAATCCTTCTTTATATTGATAAGCTTTTGAAAGAGGCTTTTCGGGTATAATCCTTTACACGCGCAAGGTACTTGAAAAATTAAATTTTTTTAACTGAGAACATTCACTTCAGGACATATTATTAACATGTTTCGTTCTAGCATGAAGGATATGTATATTTATATAACAAATAATGAAACTTCGTAAAATAACTTCGGTCAAATAAGGAACTACATATACATGTGAAGTTTAAATTTGCAGTGAAGTGAAATTTTGACATTGAGTTAATTAAGTGTGTATATCGGATAAAAACTAAATGGAATTATACTGATTCTTTAACTATATATATTCGCGAAAGAAGTCAGAAAAAGTAAAATATGTATGCTATTATTTTGGAGATATTTATATAAGGAAATTTAAAGTATATTTAGTATTTTGAAGCATTTTATTTAGCGATGAAAATAAATGCATATATATATATTTTTAATTCATTCGTATTAGATTAGCTTTTCTAACTGCTGCATATCTGACTTGTCCTTTTATATCAAACAGTATTCCAACTGCTATGTATGTATTGATTAGTGAATGTCTTGAATACAGCTTTATACATGGGAGGTTTTTGCTGCGATTTAAGGCACGCTGCCTCCACTTGAGTTCCTGCTTTTATTCAGTGGAAATAAAGGCACATTTTGTTGTGGTTTGAGCCGCACTTTTCCCCTGTGATTTAAGCTGGGCACGAGTTTGCCATATTATTTAAAATACGGTTTCGGTTGCCTTTTTAAACACGAGTTTTTTTTTTTTTGCGACGATTTAAAGCGCCATTTTGCTCGTATTTGCGGCGATTTGTACTCAAATTTGCGTCTACTTGTGTCGCCATTCTCAAAAAGAAGTTTCATTCAGGTCTTCAAGATGATAGCTTAAAAAATATCTCTCTCGAAATTCAGGGAAGAAGACTGAGTTTGAAAATTGCAGAAATAGAATTGAAAACCGCAATTATCGCTTTGAAAAATCGCGAAAATATCGCTTTGAAAATACGCAAAATTGCTTTAAAAATTGCTTTGAAAATGCGCGAAAATCGTCCTGAAAACACAGCACAAAAAAAGGCAATCATCTTGTATTTGAAAATATCTATTAAGTTCTTGACGAATTAAGCTTAAATTTTTTCAATTTATTCATTGATGATCAATCTACTTAATTTTTGAAATCTTTTCCACAAACAACTTGAGCATCTTATTATGCTATTAACACAACTATCCAAGTACCCTTAAAGAAATTAGGAATAAATTTCAGCTTTAGACAAAATAATGGATAATTGCAAATCGTCCCTCAGACAAATTAAGAACGGAATGAAAAACATTATAAATGTGATAATTATTCGAGCCAACAATACTTCAAAATGTGCGCTAGCTTTTGAAGTTGATGAAAACATTGATAATTATTTCCCATATACAGAAAATGTGAATTCTAGACAGAAAAGAAAAGTTTGAAGTGTTGAAGAAGTGTTAAAAATTTTT
The DNA here is from genome assembly GCA_032270665.1 of Metridium farcimen. Classification (NCBI taxonomy): domain Eukaryota; kingdom Metazoa; phylum Cnidaria; class Anthozoa; order Actiniaria; family Metridiidae; genus Metridium; species Metridium farcimen. The sequence goes on from JAUPMH010182751.1 coordinate 7,770, forward strand.
TTTTTCTCGCCAAAGATACAGTGAAAAAAATGTAGATATATTTTTTACCTCTAAAGTTACAGCACAATGAAAACGTTTACTTTCGTAATTTCTTCCCTAGCGAGAAGCAAAAAAAAAAAAGATTTAGAAATATGCAAAGAAAATGTTAGTTCTCCGTTTCAGCGTTGTTGAAAATGTCACCTCTCAAGTGCAAGACAAAATGTGTATTTCAAATACTGACGAATTCTACGAATGTTGGCAAAGATTGGCATTATATATTCACATATTGTCCTGTCAGCTAAACTTAGATACATTTTGCATTTAACAGTACGTAAACATTGGCCGTAAACATAGGAGTTTACAAAATATTGAGCTTGAAAACTTATATTTATTTTGCGTTTTTAAAAAGTGAGTTTCTGTAAATAACTCATCATTTCTTTTTAAATTCAATAGGTAATTTTCGTTCATGAATTATATAAAAAAAAAAAAATCTTATCGAAAGTTAAATTATCAATTATGAAAACTACTTTCGAAAGTCTTAATTGTAAGCGTGGAAGATTTTAATAGATGTGTGTAATTAATATTTTTTCGATGTGATTGGTATTCAAAGAAAATCTTTATTTGGAAGTTTTATATAGAAATTGAAATACTTTTCGTAAAAAATAATATATATCTTCTATTCTGCGTAAAAGTTTATTAAAAAAGTGTACCAAAAAAGTTGGTTGCAACAGAAAAAGCAGCCATGATTGTATTATTAATTTTGAAGCTGTTTTTTAGAAGATATATATTATTTTTTTCACAATTCATAATGAGAGCCGAATTTGAAAAGCAATTTTTGCGAAACATGTTTCAGTTCAATTATCATGTATAGTATCTAAACTTAATGTATGAAAATTAAATTTGTCTAGCTAGGTAAGTCATGCAGTCAGTTTTAATTAGTTGGTTAACTAAAAAAGATTATTAATTATTTTTGCCAAAGAAACATAAGATCATTGTTGCTATTTTTCTTCAAAAGTGAGCTAGATACAATTTTGGTTCGAAAAAAAATCGTTGAAATTTCAGTTAATAATATGAATATCAATCAATATTTTTAGTTTTTTGCTCCTCTTTTCTCGAAAATTGATTGATTGATTGAAATATTTTAATTTGAAAGAGAATTTGAAAGTCTAAATGTTTCCACTAGTCTTGAAATGGCAGCTATGAAAATATTTTAAGTTAAGGATTTGCTGGAAAGTGGTTAGAGGGAAGAATGTCTAAAGACATTGTGTGAAAAATAGAGCGAAGAGATATTTGAATATGTGTTCCTCTGCCCTTTTCCAACTTGAAAAAGATTCAAAAAGATTACTGAAAAGAACTAACAATAGAGCTCAAACCATGAATTTATAAAAATTAAAATTGTTTCTGTGTAATAGTTTTAGGCAAGTAAAGTTTTAATAACAAAGTTGTTTTGGTATTTCTGGTTGAGTTTCAGTCACTAAATAACATTTCAACTTGACAAAGATTCAAAAAGATTATTGAAAAGAACCAAAAATAGAGCCGCTCAAACCATAAATTTATAGAAATTAAAATTGTTACTGTGTAATAGTTTTTATTGAGTGACTATATATTAGTTGCTATCAATAGCAAAGTCAAGTAAAGTTTTAATAACAAAGTTGTTTTGGTATTTCTGGTTGAGTTTCAGTCACTAACTAACATTTCAATGGTGAATATTTTTTTTTTATAATAATTCATGCTTTATATGTTTATATATATATATATTTTTATATATTATCATTTTTCGTCACTTGAGTTAGAAATGGTTTTCCTTAAAAAGTCCCATAACCTTATTCAAATATTTTTTATTCTATTGTGAATGCATTTATTTAGTTGTTCGAGTATAACTACTACTCAGTGTTTTTTTCTTTTCTTTTTATAGATATAGTTATCAAATTGCCACAAAGTATACTTCAATTGAGTTCTATAAGGGAAACAAATTTAAAACAAAAGCGAAGTTATATAAATATTTTCATATATTTTCACAAACAAACATAAAATTGCAAAGAAAAGGAGGGACATCTTTAACAAAAACAGAAGATAAGATTTTATATTTTTCTCAGATGTTAGTAACGCTTTTTGATATTTTTTCCAAACAAATTTAACAAAATAATCAAAAAGTTGATTTTCGACTATATTCGGTATAAATTTTGATCATATTCTAACATATCTCTTTTTAGATATAATGAATTTGTCGCGAAATTCCCAAGACAAACTATAATATAATTAAACTTGTTTTGACATAAGGTTCAAACATTTGGTTCCGTATTCAATTTGAGTTGGGCCTACTTCAGACGTCCACCTTTTGCCGCATTGAATCTAATTACCTTTGAGACCAGCGGCTAAGAAAAGGCCGATAACTATACCATATACGATATCAGCTCTTTTGCTTAGTGCCAAGAGAAGATGTGTGTTAAGTTTGGTCTACATACTTCTACTAGTTTCGAGGAAAACAGCGCTCCAACTCAAAGGAAATTAGATTCGACGAGGCAAACGACGTCTGAATTGGACCTCAGGCCTAGTTCAAATGTCGCATCTTACATGTGCTGAATGTATGCAAAACCTATTGTTTGAACTGATTTGCACTTTTAGATTCGGCACATGTGAGATGCGACGTTTGAACTGCATGGGCCCTAGATTTGTTATTGCTTGAATTTGATGCTAGATTTCCAAGACAAGTATAAAGCGGAGGTCAAACGGCTATGATAGTTGACGATAGTTGAAGGCGTCTCAACTATCATCAACTATCATCAACTATCCTGTACGCGCGGTCAAATGGCAAAAACTATCTTCAAAAACTTCAACATTTGGTTCGATTTTGTTGAGTAGAATGGTTGTTGAACCATATTGAACGTAGGGGACAAACGGTTTCAACATTGGCATTCAACAAAATCGAAAGATGTCGAAAGGATGTTGAAGCAAATGTTGAAGCCTTTAGTGTTCTGTGGATTAATTATATGTGAGTTGAGCTTGTTTTATTTGTTGTTCTCCAGAATGCCAGAATGGTTTTTTTTCTCAGGGCTACCCGGTTTTCCTGAATCATTCGCAAAAATCAACATTTGAGAAGAGTTGTGTTCTAAAATATTTAATGTAGGGGTAGTGAGTGGGGGGAAGTGTAGCGGAAGTGTGTCGATACTTAAACATTAGCCTCTGGCTAGGTAAAAAAATGATTTATTTCTATTTGAATTCATTCAAAGATTTAGTCGTGAGTCTTTTCTAAAAATAACGTTTGTATTTGAAACATCTAATTTTAAATATGTAGTTCACAACAAAATTTGAGTAAGTTTGATTTCTTATAAAGGCTTAGCCGAAATTGAAATTACTATAGGCATACACCTTTTTCAAAAAGATTGTCCAATAGTTGATAGGTCTTACAAAATGGCAAAAAATTATGAGCATACACATATTTCAAAAAGGCATATTTTCACATATTTTCAAGGCGATAGATCATTCCAAGACGGAAAGGAATTATAGGCATACGCCTATTTCAAAAAGGCTGTCCAAGGCGATAGATCATTCCAAGACGGAAAGGGATTTACATAGGCATACTGACACCTATTTCAAAAAGGTTGTCCAAGGCGATAGATCATTCCAAGACGGAAAATGATTTATATAGGCAATCACCTATTTCAAAAAGGTACGTTGTCCAAGGCGATAGATCATTCCAAGACGGAAAGGGATTTATATAGGCATAAAACCTATTTCAAAAAGGTACGTTGTCCAAGGCGATAGATCATTCCAAGCCTAAAAGGGATTTATATAGGCATACACCTATTTCAAAAAGGTTGTCCAAGGCGATAGATCATTCCAAGCCTAAAAGGGATTTATATAGGCATAACACCTATTTCAAAAAGGTTGTCCAATGCAATTGAATACTTTTATAGACTGCAATTAAAATCAGACTTCTGATTGCGCCATCATTTATCATTATAAGCACTTTCAAAACCACTTATAAACACTTCAAATCCATTGGATATATACGGCGCCGACAACAAGTTATAATATATTGTGATACTGATGACTTGATAGTTAATTTTGCAAAGTGCTTCATAAAATGGCTAACATCCGTTCATAACCGTTTGAATTTGCTTTAAAGTTAATCTCGTAGTTAAAAATGGTTTTCCAAAAGACTTAAGGTTATTAATTTGTCTTTTTAAAGTTTTTGCTATATACAGTCAATGTCAGTTAACATTGTAAACCAAAAATACATTTACACTAAAAGAAATGTCACGTGACAGCACATAAGTCGCTCTAAATGCTCGATACTATAGCATTAATTGTGAACATATATTTCATAATTCTTATTCCATGTTCAATGTTATTGATTATACAGTTAAAAATTGAAATTTCAACTGCTGAAAACAAAGAAACAAAGAATCACGTGTCACTTTTTGTGGTGTTAAACTATAATAGACCGATCCAAGGTTATTGCCGCCATCTTGTAGGGGGTGCAGAACTACTG
>JAUPMH010182862.1:0-12241 GCA_032270665.1 Metridium farcimen
CTAATAGTCGCTAAATAAGAACTATTACACACTAACAATTTGATTTTGTTTCATGGTTCTAGTGTTTTCGCTCTACTTGCTTGAGTATAGCTTCAGAATTCACGAACACTACTCTTGTAAATACCAAAATGAAATAATTAAATTCAGTAATCTTGTAATTGTTTGTAATAGTCTAAATGAGTCTACAATTTAAACTCTGTAAATGCATGTACACAGGTAATTAATTCGAATTAGAATCAATAGAGAAATTCGAAATTCGCTTCAGTGATTTGACATTAAAGTATTTTATTCTTCAATAAAGCACTCGATTGTCAAGATTTGGCGGTGATTTTAGTATCGAATAACAAACAAACCGTTTTTTATATTCACAATTAAATGTAAGTCGGTTTTATAAACTATTAATAATCTATCTAGCTACGCTCACAGCACATCTGGGAAGGCAAGAGTGTATGGGCGGGTTCTTTTCCGGCCATAAAAATGTTTCATTTTATACAACATGTTTCTGATTGCCCATCCAGCTGTGTCTAATCATACGGAAACTGACTAACTACCATTCTACGAACGCTATTTCAACCATTTTACTTGAATGTGATATATACTGGATCAAATCAGTAATCGGTACTGAAGTTCGTCTTACACCAGTTGTATGAATTTTATTTCAAACATTTTACTTGAAAAATTCCATGAATAAATATTCGATACTGAAAATAATTGTAGCAAAATAATTGTAAGTGAAACTGATTATTGTAACACCATTTCTAAGAAATACAATTTCAGTATTTTTACTTGGATAAAATTCCATGATCAAATATTTGATAACTGAATAGTAATTGTAACTCAAACACCAGCAAATATGATAACTGAACTGAGATAATTCTTAAACATGACTCATTTAATTCAAACATTTTTACTTGAAAAATTCAATGATCAAATATTCGATAACTGAAGATAATTGTAACTCAAACTGAGTATACAAACAATTTCTGCGAATACAATTTCAAACATTTTCGTTGAATGATTGTCCGCCAATTCTATGACTCATATTTTCACACTTGAGTGGAATTCATCTCGGAATAGTCTCAGTTTTATCTGATAGGGTGTGATAGTAGATTAACACAGTTATCGCGATTTAGCAATCGTTTCTTGATGCCCTAAGATCATAACTCAATTTAGAGAACTATAGGCAATAGAATGAAATTTGTAACACCATAAAAAATGTTTTAACTTTTAATACTGACGTTTCGAGAAGGAGCTCGAAACGTTTCGCTGGGAGAAGAGAAGCGAATTCAAAGAATTTCTGTTTTCTCAAGCTAGTAAAGTTTTAAAGTTAATATTTTTTACGGTGTTACAAATTTCATTCTATTACACATCAAACACCGACGCAGCCTATACTATAGTTTACTCGCTAGTTCTCATTCAGTATGTTACACTCAAAGTTTAACTTTATTTTATATACATGACTAGTTTTTTAAAATAGAGAACTGTTTTTAAAATTGAGTGGAGTTCTCTAAAGTCAGTCTAATCCTATGGTAAACTAATTCAAGCTTTCTTCGAATTCTGTAGGTTTTTTAGGTTTAGGTTTTTCTGTAGGTTTCGAATAAGTTTGGGGCCGGTTGTACGAAGGGTGGATAAAGTTATCCGCGGATAAAAGTTATCCACTGCATAGGTTTTTCAGTATAGATTTTATCCGCTGGATAAGGATTTATCCGGTGGGTAGCGCTATTCACCCTTCGTACAATCGGACCCTGAGATTTAAAACCATATTTAATAAAGGGGAATTCTATGACTAACTACTACTTTACATCATCTATATATGACGCCAATGAATACTAGCATGGAACTCTGATTGAAAAACCCGACACTGTAGAGAATGTATTACGGCCCATAACACTTCATTGCTCGTTGCTCCACAACTGACCGTCGAGAGATTTACAAACGCCAAAGCAAGTAGAAAGTATCCAGGGTAGTGCGTTTATATGTGAATACAATTAAAGATATATTTTTATGTTATACCTCGTCAAAGTATTCAACAATCTGCTCGACCTGAAAGTGTTTACATTCTAAGATAGAAAAAACGAGAGCCCTAGTACTACTAACGTTTGTAAACCGGTAACCACGGACTGAAAGCAAAACTCTTCACTGTTAAAGGCATTTAATTGTATCATCAGATTGCATATGGATCGCATCATATATATAGTTAATATATCAATATATAAGCGTTTAATTTACTTCTTTCCGTTGGTCGACCATGATTTTCGCGTGGAAAGTATGGTTACAAAGATAAAACTCTGCAAGGTTGGCGATGCCACTGCGGATGAGCTCGAGTGGAACTTCCAGTCTTCTCCATGTTGAGCTCCTCTGACAGTCCGAAGGTGGTTATTTTGCATGTAAGGAAAGAGAAAGAGAAATTCAACTAGTATTGATAGTGGCAGGTTGCCGGATCGACAGATAAAGTACAAGCTGAGCCAACTCCGGCGTTAAAAGTTATTGACTCAAACTGCTGTATTTTCAACTATGTTGTTCTCGTTTCCTTGTCTGACTAAAAATTGTCAGTTGTACAGACCTCAGTTTATGTGAGATGATTTTTTGAGGATCTTGGTAAGCGAATGACATTATTTTCAAGACCAAATCATAGTAATGTCGGGTCTTCGTCAGTGGCCCTGAACCGTTAATTACTGCATCAGTTCTTATATAAACTACACTGAAAATTTTAAATTAAACTTTAGGTTGGAAAGCTTGAGTTTTGATATAAATTTAGCTTAGTATATAGCTTATAATTTGCTTTTCTAAGTAGCCAAAATGCCTTTTTTTCGTTCTTTTTAATTGTTCTTTTGAATATCGTGAATGTTCCGTGCCTCATTCTATACGATGATGGTGGTTGTTGACCCACAAGGCTCGTAATCTTTCCGACATACTCGAAATGCTAGGGACTTCTCAAGTCTTAGATGTGCGGACTGAAATACCTTCCGTTTAGTCAACAAATCGTCCTTAGACTGTCAATTCCTTTTTTAGATGAGTTCAAAATCACAAACAGAATCATTCAAGAAATAAATGAATGAACGAATGAATGAAACTTTATCAAAATACAGAAACATTTGACATGTATATATATATATATAATATGTACTATATAATATAACATTTAGCCGGATGTAGTACAAAATATAGATTGAAAAAGACTTTGCTATTCATTATGAATTTTTAAATCAATATTTGTTTAATCATCTACCACTGCAACAGCTAGTTAGGAAACACGAACAACCAAAACATGCTATAAATAATTCGATAACAAGAAAATAAACTCCGACATCCTTTGCAGGCTTGAGAGCATGGTCTGTATCTTTGACTGCGATAATCATTTTTGAGGTAAAATATATCACTTTTTTAACGTCTCAATGTATTTAGAATGCGAGCAGTCCCTACTTTTCCCTCTGGATTCAGGAAATCAATCCCCGCTCGTCCGTGTTTTATTTAAATGCTCATTTTTCTCTCGTTTTCCGCGGAATCTGGAGGGAAAAGAAGGGACTGTACGCAGTCTACAATGCAAACACGAGTGCCCTACTAAGTGGGGAGACTCACACTCACACTCAGACTCACTACCTCTATGTTAATATTTTGGAGCACAACTCACATAAGGTGCATATCATAATTTTTAAATGAACATTAAAATAGGTTGAAGTTTTTTAAGTGAAGGTACGGTCAAGATTTCGAAACCTACTGATTTGGATTTTTCTGTGTCATCCTTTCACTGTACACGGGTTTCCTGTGTAACAAGTCTGCTGGGAGAGACTGGGTACTTACATGTAAACAGGAAGCCCACACAGACAATTCGCACTGGTCTCTTTCTTTCATTTCAGTGCATGCATCCTGATTATTTTTTTTGAATGCAAATAGTCGACCAACGTTTTTCCTGAGAATTCAGAAGAGTTATACGTACTAACTAAAAATGGATGACCACCCACTACGTCATCTCCTTCCTAAGAAAAAAGAAATCAAATATGTACTAAGAAAACCAAGTGTAATAAGACCTAAAATTAACACAGAAAAAATAATGAACGTTTTCAGTAGTAGACTTATTTTTAAATATTGAGAGTTACATATTTTATCATTTTATTATCGATGTATTGTGTAAATTTCTTATTGCTGCATATACCTTAAATCTTATACTGATGTAAAATAGGATACGTATTTTTATCTTAATAAAGACTTATTATTATTATTATTATTATTATTATTATTAACATTAGAACTTTGAGAAGCTCTATATTTTGGAATCAGTAGATCGATGGCAGCTTGGAACTCGGCAAGGACGAATTGCAGTGGCGTCAAACTACTAACTATGGGATTACACGTGTACTGTGTTTTTGGAGTTTGTTAATAAAGTTGAACTGCAACATACATTTCAGTGAGTTGACCATGAATAGCATTATGTGTCGACAGTACATTACACCAAGATGCTTCACACTGAAGTCAAATATTGACCTTTAGTTATTTCATGGTATTATTACAAGTATTGTGTTATTGTTTGTAACATTTAAGTACATCATTGTCCATGCCAAAGTCAATTACTAAACATATCGATAGTGACAAAGATAATAGGCTGTCAGCACTCCCAACTCTTGTCAAAATAAAGATTTACAAACACATGCTAATGGCACCGTGGGAAATACAACCAAGTCCACACTATGCAGGATAGATTCGAAAGTGAAATTCTTACCATGAAAACGGTAGAATGTTTCGCGTCCACACTATGCCGGTAGGTCAGCGTTTTGAAATGTATCCACTGTGGAGACCGTTTTAAAAAAATGTTATCCTTCTGACACTACACCGGTTAGCCGGCGCTTTCACGTAAATTAAATCCTTTGTGTGGAAACCGTTTCGAAAAATGTCCGTTTTCATGTTATCCGTCCTGTAATTAAGCTGGCATTTTCAACAATTTGCAAAAAGCTCCGGCCGCGTTTTCAGTGGACAACTTGTCCAGATTCGAGCATATTATAGTGTGGAACTTAGCCTCCCGCCTTTTTCTATTAGAAGACTGATGAAGCTGAAAGCGGCTGCGACAAGGAAAACAAAAAGCGCATATTTGGTGATGTAATTCTGGCAATTTACATTTGTGTTTTGCATGATCATGGCCACAGACTGATTTGTCCAATCTGAACCTGCATCAGATCCGGCCAGATTTTTCTTATTCATTACAAAAAATGTAATCTTCCTTTTCAACTGCATACTGGAAAAACAAGACAATGATAAAGTAGCTAAGATATTTCGATATTTCTTTTGTATGTGTGTTGCAACAGGCTGATAAATGCTGTGGAATGCGGACATTGGGTGACGATATTTCAAAACTATTTGAACATTGTTTGAACAACTAGTCATTGTAGAAAGTCATGTTTCATCACCACCATCCGTTATCATCATTTTCACTGGCATCTTTCATCATCATCATCATCATTTCTATCGCCATCATCATTGATCTGATCATTATAATCATTTTCACTGGTATCATTTTATTGTCAATTTCCATCATCATCATCATTTCTATCGCCATTATCATTATCTTATCATTAACATCATTTTCACTGGCATCATTTTATTGTCAATTTTACCACTTTCATCATCATTCATCATCATTCATCATCGATCATCATCATCGTCATTAATACCGACTCCAGTGGGTTATCAACTTGTTCCACAATGCATGTTGGTGGGAGAGTCACATGTATGTAAGGTACATTTCTCCCTTTCTTTGTTTGCCGATCCAGCGAAATATGTCAGCAGGAAAATGTTACATCATCACCATCACCATTTTATCAACATGAAGAACACTCCAGTTTCATGTTATCTTGCAGCGCTGTGACTGCTTGTACAAAAGGCACATTTATTTGTACAGGGATAACTTCGATTCAGCGAAAATTCAAATGTGATTTTTACTGTTAAGCTAGAGTATTATTCCGTGCTTTTCTTGGAATTTGTGAATATTTTTACAACAAAGCGAGGGTTAGCCTGTACAAATGCGAATTTGGTCAAAAAGTCTGTACTTTTTGACATGGATAACGTGAAACTGTTTATGGATAACGTGAAACTGTTTATAGATTTCAGCTGGAAAGGTCATATTTTTCAGTAATAAAAGTTAAGTTCCAACATTGAAAACATTGAAAAACAAAGTGAAAGATTCGATCTATAAAAAAACAAATCGAGTTTCATATTCACTTAGAATTCATGAGGAAAAAGAAATTTGATCATCCAAACACCATAGATTTAGAAAATGACGATAACGAGCTAGATCGCGTCGGCGTTTTTAAGGAAACAATTAATATTGAAGGTTGTTAAACTGCACACCTTACTAAAAGAGATTCAGTTGAGTGCTAAGAATAAGCCGAGATTATTTTCACTTTAAACGAGTATAAGGTTTATCATTCTCCGCTCTAATTTTCACATTCATCAACATATCAGTAAAGACGCCGTAACTGACATGACAGTTTTGTGTCGGTCACATCGATGACATGTACGTCCATGTCATGTACTGGTGACCAAGAGATGGTAATTTTTCCTTTCTATCAAATGTAAGCTGATATATAAAAACACTAAAAAATAAACATTACGAAAAGGGTTTATTCTAAAAGTACAAGATTATTAAGTGAAAAGATTTGAGTAAAAAAGCTAAAAGATGTTTTCTCGCTCCTTAATTTCGACTCAAGTCATGAGAATGAACTTAAAAAAGTAAGAAAAAGTACGGCTCAGCCGGAATTTATTTGTACTTTTTGACGAAAACGTTTAGTTTTATAATTACCAAGTACAACTACGGGTGTTTATTGAGCTGTTCCCACTTATCAATAAACATTAGTTGATGTGGCCATCGACCGTCGGCCGGACGCCATTATTGGTTATGTCAGTTGTTTGAAAAACATGTTGATAGCATTTCTTACATTCTTGAAAAGTCCTAACACAGCATTACTATGTGATTTAAATTAGCTATTTGTTATTGTGTTCATCGAGTAAGCTTATTTAATTATCAAACAATGGATATGTAAACTAACCATTCGAGGTTTTATGTACTTTGGGACGGTACATAAAAACGCTGGATAGCCGTGGGAAAGTAGTGTGATTGAGGTTCCCTGAGAAAGCGTTCTGTCAACAATACTAAACAAATCAACTTCAACACATAGAAATTACAGGAAATCAGTCTTTGCCTAAGTTCTCCAATGAATAGTAATAGTAGTTAGCACTATAAATGATTAGTTGATCGTTGTTCAACTTGTTTTGAACTAGTTCGCTCGCCATGTCAGATATTACTTAACTCAATTGTACTTCAAGTAGAGCTAAACTAGAAAACAATACACTGACCCGATACAGGCCAACAGTGGTTTTATCAACCAAGTAACTAAATACGTCTTCGACTCCTGTCATTGTTACAAATAAATTCATTTGCATTTCAATCAATTTTGTAGATTTGCATCTTGGTTGCGAATAAAACCACAAACCCGGCGGTACTTTGACAATAGATTTGTAGCTGTTTCGTGCTCTCAACTCGTGTTATCATACTTTCGATTGAATAGCGTTTTGTTAAGGAAGCAGCTTTCTTCATCAAGCGAATGTTTTCACCAGAGAAGTCTAAGTAGAGCCGAACGCACAAGAGGCTTCACCTTGTACAACATGCATGTCGGAATTAAGAGCGCGGGAAGTTTGTCATTACTTTCGTAATGATGGAAGGTTTCATCTCAAATGCTCTCTGGAAGTGAGCCTATTTACTCTACGGCGCCTTAAGTCTGGGACTTTAAGAGTTAAGTACTAAAAAGATTGCTTCTAAACTTGGACAATATATCTTAGTGACACAGTTTACACAGTATAGGATCAGAGAGAACTAAACTGAGAGAAACATGCATGTTCGCGTAATGACCGTAATGACAAGAAAAAGACGAACGGAAAAGTATCATAAACGATCTCTTTTGATAAAAATAAGTGTATGTATTGCCGGTCGATCAGTATTGATCATGTGAAGTAAACCTCTTGTACATGGCTGGCCAAGTAGATACTCGCTCTCAACACTATGTCTGCAGCATGTCTCGATCGAATATTAACGGAATAAAAACGGTAAAACAAAAGTCATTTGTGACATTGATTGAGCCTCGTTCATCGCAATCGCGGGAAGTAGATATTACAACATTATAAAGTTGCCACAAGTCAGGAATGCCGGCGTCAATGTTGAAGCGAGAGTTCCGTACAGTCACTATTGCATCTCATTCAAACAGAAGGCGTGATAATTGATTTCCCATGCATTTAATGAGTGTTAATTGACGGTGGAAGTGTTACTGTGATAACTTAAACAGCTTCTTCTCGTAAATGATCTCCAAAGTCATGAAATCCACAAGGTCCGTGCCAACGCGCGATATTTACGTCGTAAGGTAGTTTGGTTCTTAAATCATTTAGGTCCACGTTTGAGATCGATCTCTATAAGTTACCCCGCGGTAGGCGTGGCTTGATCACGTGATCGACAGATGACAGTATTGGGCTTTCAGCTGTTTGTTTGCTTGTCCAATCATCGAGCACGGTGATTTTGGCGACGACACGACGCACTGTTAAAAGGGGCTCTTAATTGATTGTTTGCCATGGCTAGAATTCACTTATTACTTGACCGTTTTGCCTTTTACGAGCTGATCACTTTGTCAGAGTGCGGGCTGACCGAAATACTAATCCCCGTCTAACGAATTCTCATTGACACCGCTTCAAGAGACTGCACCAGCTATCTTCTTTGGATTGTCCCACCAATGGCTTCAGTAGCGGCCAAGAGAACTTTATTGAGTACCAAGGCCAAAGCTTTTTCCATCGCTTCCCTGGTGGAGCAAGGTAACATATTCTCACACCCCTTGATATTGCACACACAGCTAATACTGGGAGATATCTACTGGAGTAGCTCATATCCAATACAAGTATCAACATGTTACATACAACAAAAATATTGATGCAATTATGAGCTAGTCAAGGAAACTATATTATTTCTATATCCGCAGGGAACGAGGGTGAATGTCGACAAGCTGATGACAAGGTCCTCTCTCAAGAAAGCGTCCAATGTCCTTCAACCAGCAAGAAACGAAAACTTCTAGACTATGAGCCTACATCAGACAAAGAAGAAAAAGTTAAGCCTCAGGCAGTCCTGGAAGGACGAGAGCTGTGGGAATGTTTCTACCGACTCGGTACAGAAATGATTATAACAAAAAGCGGAAGGTATGTAGGGAATTATTTAACGGTCTTGTTGGCCCGCTAAAACCACTATATAAAGTGAGGTCATCTACAAGTCATAATTGCCCTTGAAATCTATAAGGTAGTTGACCTTTGTAAAAACAATGTCTGGAAAATTGCGATGGTATGATTTGCCATTGCCCATGATACAACAACCAGTATTTACCTTAAGTAAAATGGCCTTGTATCACTCTGGGCCCGCTTATTGTTCTTCATCTGATGTTTGTCTTTTGGCCAATTGCTTTGCTATTGGGATGTACCGCTAGTAGTTGCGATCATTATCTAACCATGTTTTAAAGTTTGGTTTAGGGGAAAAGTGTTAGGTTAGGCTTCAATGCTAATCTACTTGTCGACTGTGGTTAGTAATAGACCTTCCTTAGAGGATTTAGTAAAAATACCAATGAATATAAAGTAAAGGTCCAATTATCACACTCGGGCCTCAGAGATTTTGAGCCTGGCTCACTTAAGATTAAACGAAACACTAAGAATCGGAAAAAAATTGTAATGAAAACCTTTTCGTTTTGTTTGTAATTGTATACGCCTGTGGTTTTGTAGTGATGAAGGTTTCTCGAAACCACTGTCAAATGAGCTATTGATGGTCAAAAACTACTAAAAAAACACAAGAGGGGCCTTCTAAAGTTTCAGCTCTTAGGCGCTTTGTGTTTTTCGAAAGCAAAAACGCGTACATCTTTAAGACCTCTTTCAGTGCAAGAAAAAAAACAAGCCATCATTTGTTTTGGCGACGATTTGTGAATTTGTAAGTAAGACTATTTATTGCACATTTTAAATCTTTTGGCGCGTGCCAAGTTAACATAATTTCAAATCCCAAAATAGTTAAGAAGTGTGGTGAAAACCTCCCGCTAAGGCTAAAGAATAGGTGTTCTTTGGGCGACGTTAACAAGTGAATTAGTATCATTCAAGATCTTTAACTGTCCTTCTCTAGAATTTCTGGGTCTTTGGTAGACAAAAGAAGGAAAAAAGGCCTTCTTCACTTTTCTAATCGATACCAGATAAAGGAACATCAAAATCTTGTGATGGATATCCTTTCTTTGTGCGATCTAATCTTCGAAACCAAAACATTTTTAATCGAGCTTATCACGGCTTCTTTTTGCGTTCTGCAATGGTTCCTCCTTTATATTACATAGATATCACTATTACCAATAGAGATTTTCAAAATCTCTTTTTCCTACAATTGAACAAATTAAAAACGGTGTCTTTTCAATAAGTGTTTTTTAAAAGTTTGTTTTTCGTCAAGAGAAAAAAAGGTTTTTCATTCAACACCACAAAATGAAATCCCGTTTTTGCTTACGGATTTTACTCACAAACACTTTAAACTATTTTTTTTGGGAATCTTTATTCGTTTTTTGCAAAATACATTGAGTCGTAGGCTCGCAATAATTCAATCTTCTAGACGTAGTGATGCTACTTACTTTGTAATAGCCTCAAGCATTTAACACGTTTATGGATATCACAGCCATGGAATGAACAGGGAATCCTATACCATAAAAAGCCCTTACTCCTTAACCCTTCAGTTGTCAACTCTAAAAAAACGGTAAAAAAGGTGCGAAATGATGAACAAGCGCGTGCTTTTCAGAACAGAACAAAACGGGTACATGTTAATTGGAGAAGAAATTTGAGACCTAAAAGACTATCACGGGCTTCTCTCGTTGTCAGGCGTTTCGACATGACCTGTTCGTGAAATGAACATTTCAATTGTCGTTTAGAGAAAGTTCAAGCAGAATAAAACATATCTTTCGAAAGAACGCTGGGGGAATTTCAAAAACTTGTGGTTCGAACTGAATTTATAAAATCTCCTCGAAAAACTAATAAAAAACAACAATATTAAAACATAAATTCATGAATATTTGACATTGTAGTTATCTGTGGAAACCAACAAAAAGCTAGTGAAGTATTTTGTAGGTTTTAGCGCCAAGACATGTCGACTTAGATCTCTGACACTAAGCGAAAGAAACAATGCACCTGAACATTAGCCAAAAATGTTCTTAAAGCTAATCATTCATAATAGAAAGCATATTTAGATGTAAAAATACTCTAAATAAACGGTCTTTTAGAACAGGAAAAGGGTTAGCGATAGTGGTAAAAGTTAGGGAAGCATTTCAAGATCTTCAGACGGTGGGCTTTTAGTCTCAATCATAACCATCTTCCTGCGTTCAAGTGTCGAGGCTAGTCCCTAGCATTCCCTTTATTATGCGATCTTTTGCGGTTTCAGGGTCTTTAAATTGAAGACAGGCGCCCGCCACTTTCAGCCCGTATCAAGTGTTTTTTGTATTTATCTATAAGCACTTTGCAGCCATTTTTTAGTTCTAGGGTTTTCAGCTAGGGCGCGTGCTGCTAACAAAAGGACACCATTTACAACTCATTTAATCAACTAGCCAGCACGCGCGGTGCTCGTACTATAACTTAGATCTAACATGAATAGAAACATGAATAGAACAGCTACATCGCAGACCACTTAGCAAAGACTACAGCCAACCACCGAACAAAAGGACATTTTCTAACTTAACTTACTTGAATCTTACAGCGAAATAAAATGGAGGTTTTATTTCATAACAAATCCATTAAACGTAGAGCGAGTCAATAAAACGTTTTTATCCAATTTCGAGTGAATTTTGAGTAGACAAATGGAGATTTGATTGAAAGAGTTGGCGGTTCTCTTTGTTCCCTTTACCGATCTATCCACCTAAACACATAGAAAGAAGTTGATGCTCTTACTTCTGTTGTAAATTACTTCTTCTTTACTAAACATTAACGATTGTTTTTTTTTTCTCAGCGTCTTTTTTCACGAATTATTTTTTTAATTGTATTTTTAAAAGTATTCTAGTTAATGAATTACTTGGTCTAAATGAGAATGATTTGTGGTTTTCTTGTTTACTTTTCTCTTTCTTTCTTTGTTTCTTTCTTTGTTTCTTCCTTTCCTTTCCTTTCCTTTCCTTTCCTTTCCTTTCCTTTCCTTTCCTTTCCTTTCCTTTCCTTTCCTTTCCTT
>JAUPMH010182973.1:0-22480 GCA_032270665.1 Metridium farcimen
GTCTTCCTGTCAATACGTTAATAGCTAGTTTGCATGTTTGTTTACTAGTTACGTTTGTTTGTTTGTTTGTTTGTTTGTTTTTGATTAGTTTGTTTGTTTGCTAGTTTGTTTTTGCTAGTTTGTTTGTTTGCTAGTT
This sequence comes from Metridium farcimen, assembly GCA_032270665.1. Lineage (NCBI taxonomy): Eukaryota > Metazoa > Cnidaria > Anthozoa > Actiniaria > Metridiidae > Metridium > Metridium farcimen. The sequence goes on from JAUPMH010182973.1 coordinate 137, forward strand.
TGTTTGTTTTTGATTCACTCTTTTACTCCGACGAAGGGCTAAAGCTCGAAACGTCAATAAAGTTAAGTCAACATTTTTTACGGTGTTACAATTTTCATTATATTACCTATCATTTATATCAAACACCGACGCAGCATATACTAGTTTACTCGCTAGTTTCCATTTGTTTTTGATTAGTTTGTTTGTTTGCTAGTTTGTTTGTTTGCTGGTTTGTTTGTTAGTTTGTTTGTTTGTTAGTTTGTTTGTTTGTTTGCTAGTTTGTTTGTTTGTTTGTTTGCTAGTTTGTTTGTTTGTTTGTTTGCTAGTTTGTTTGTGTGTTTGTTTGATTGTTTGTGTGTTTGTTTGTTTGTTTGTTTGTTTGCTAGTTTGTTTGTTTGTTTGTTTGCTAGTTTGTTTGTGTTTGTTTGCTAGTATGTTTGTGTTTGTTTGATTGTTTGTTTGTTTGTTTGTTTGTTTGTTTGTTTGTTTTTTTGTTTGCTAGTTTGTTTGTTTTTATTATTGAGTTTGTTAGTTTACTAGTTTGTTTGTTTGCTAGTTTGTTTGTTTGCTAGTTTGTTTGTTTGCTGGTTTGTTTGTTAGTTTGTTTGTTTACTAGTTTGTTTGTTTGCTAGTTTGTTTGTTTGCTAGTTTGTTTGTTTGCTGGTTTGTTTGTTAGTTTGTTTGTTTGCTAGTTTGTTTGTTTGTTTGCTAGTTTGTTTGTTTGCTAGTTTGTTTGTTTGCTGGTTTGTTTGTTTGTTTGTTTGTTTGCTGGTTTGCTAGTTTGTTATTGTTTGCTAGTTTGTTTGCTAGTTTGTTTGTTTGTCATTCGTCTGTCAATTTGCTTGTATACACCTATTTCAATTAACCTTGTCCATCTGGAATGGTTGATCTGAGACCGATAGGAATTGTACGCTTGAATATCACGCTTGAATATTAATGTTTACTTCTGAAATACTATTATCCATAATTCAGCACCATTCAAGTGTGATTAAAACAATGTATTTGGAAGTTAATGAGCTCCCACAATTCCTATCAGTCTCAGATCAACCATTCCAGATGGACAACGTTAATTGAAATAGGTGTATCAGTTTGTTTGTTTATTTGACATTCCTCCTTTTTTGTGCACGTCCAATGATGTTCTAAAGCCCAACCCAATAAATGCTAGCCTGAGTTGACAGTGGTGTGCGTGATTAGGGAGAGACGAAAAAGGGAGAGAAGAAAAAGGGAGAGAAAGAAAAAGGAAAAGACCTCGCAACCCCGCAGGCATCGCAGGCTAAATAAATACAAAATGCACATCATTGAATGCATTATAGAATATAATGGCAAGTTTCTTGGCTCAACATTTTTAGAATTTTTTACAGTAGCAGTAGGTCGGTTGTGCCCAGTTTCAGAAGATAACATGAGCCGGAACTAGCAAAGCATAAACTCTGATATGCACGCGCGTGAGCATAAGAGGAAGCATGTAGGCATAACAATCAACAACCACATCCCCATGGTCATTAATCATGTCGATGTGTCTCTCTTATGTGTGTATGTCTTGTGCGATGTTGAATGTGCATGCATTATCATTTCAAAATGAAAAGCAGGCATGGATAGGACTATATTTTCATTTTGAAGCAAATCACTTTTTATTCCGACAAAGTTAGTCCCCTTTTTAAACGGTTGACCCAGAAAACTTATGTCAGCTAACCTTTCAAATTGTTTTTTGCGTTCAATTTAGTAGGCTATTTGGGTTGTTTTCGTCAGTTTTTTTGTTGTTGTATATATGTGTTTGGTTGTTTTTGTCATTTTTGGTTGCTTGTTTGCTTAGAGCGCTAACACTTTATCCATGAAATAAAATAAAATTGCAACTGGGTAATAATTCATATTTAGTGACTATTAGTCACTATCAAAGATAATTAAACTCGTAATGAGGTATTGTTTCCTTTTGTATTTGATGTTTCTGGTTGATTGATAGTTTCTAAGTAAAAACTATTAGTTAGCAACTATTTTGTTTTTCCTGGTTTTAGTATTTTCGCTCTATTTGTTGTCATGTTTATTTGTTAAAAAGCTGAATACATTTGATTGGAATCCAACTAGCCTACAATGCCTATACCTGTATATCAAAGGCTTTGGTCGTTTTATCAGCAGAACTTGTATATAATCTTCCTTGATAGACCTGATAGATGGAAGACCACGTGATAGTTACGTCACTCAATTCACTTATATAATTAAAGACCATAAAACTCAAATAGAAACGGTTTTTATTTTCATAAAATAGCATTAAATTATTACTGAAGAATTCTCGAAAAATACAAAGATGCATACTAATCCAAGAAATGCGTTATTACATATATTTACAACGTATATGGTGGTTGATTCTATTTATCATTAAAATAAGATCCATATTTTGAAGAAAAGAAAAAAAACAAGTATGGATACTAGGATTAATATGATATATTTCAATGCCACCAGTTTCGAGCATCTTATTGGTTTGAGGGTAATTACTCAGGCTACTGAGTCTGAGTCTAGGTTCACCTTTTCTATCTATGGGTCTATCGTTGTGTCGAGATTACATATGACGTAATGCCACAGGTAAACCACCTATCAATTACTACTCTATGACGTAGCCTGAGTAAACGCACTAAGTGCGTCTAGTTATATATGGAGTGCCTAACCCTCAAAAACTACTAATATTAACAGCTAAACAAATGAATTATGAGGACCTTTTCAATTTTTAAATTTTAGTTAAAACTTATGTGAATGTGTATGGAGTATATAAAGATATCCAATGGACGTCCATAATCCATATTCGATGTCTATAAAATACTACAAATGAAAGTTCGTACTCAAGAAAACATATTCCCTTATAAGAAAAAAAACCCTTTCAATTCTTATACTGAACTCAAAAACATAACCCCTTATAAGAAAAAAAAAACCTTTACATTCTTATTATGCGTCTAAAACATTTAACGTGTAAATTTTTCTGCGATGTCCTCTAGCTTGCCAAGTTAGTGTTAGAACACGACAAAGTTTGATGTGATGGTTCGTCACACTGAGGATGTTAAGTCAAGGCGTTAATATTGATTGGTCTTACAACTGACGCCGTCAACAGTTTTATCTTGGTTATACCTTTAATGCACACACGGCACCACTGTGACCTTCAAATGAAGATGCTCTCGCTTTGGACGTGGATAATGATTTGGATCCTACATAAAACAAAAAGATACATAGATCATTATTTAAACTTCATGTTTTGCATTAATCACAGACTTCAAAACAACCAGTATTTTAATGAGAAACGAGTATCCAACCAGAGAGATGCGCGGAGAATGAGGCGATAAGATTGAATGCTATCCCCAATCCTTTACGGTCAATACTGTCTAGGTGTGTTTTGCAATCTACACTGATTGGCTCAATTAAAAAAAAACCTTTCTTACAATAGCAAGCTTATTCACTTCTATACCCATGCCCATCTTTGTCTCATTAATATAATGGCAGAGAAACAGCATTTGATATCAAATATGGATATAGCACTATGATATTACTTTTTAATAGCTTGCAAAGTGTTTTGGGCAATAATATGACACGAAGATAAAAATGATTTGATAGCATTCACACATTCATATTTGAATTAAGGAACAACAAACCTGAAGTACTCTTTTTGAGCTTCTGTTTTAATGACTCAACAGCAGCCAAATGAAACTGAGTGCTACTTTGAGGCTCATCCTAAAGAACGAAACAATGAAGTCAATATCAAAACAACAAACACCGAAAAGGAGAGAGAATACATTTTACACTTACCGTTTCAACGTTGGTGGTGGACGGCTGAGGGTCTTCTTTATCATCCTCTTCTCTTCTCAATTGTGGTGAGGAAGTAGGGGGAGTTTCTCGCTTGCTTGGATGCGAATATTTTTTTTTCTTTTTCAACTGAGATTTAGCATTGTGAGAAAGACCTTTCTTGCTAACAACTTTCAGCTTCGTTTTACTTTTCGCGTCAACTTTACTGCCAGAACTACTGGATTTTTTAATTTTTTTGTGTTGTTCTTCTGGCTTTGATCCCTCGCCAACATCTCGTACTGGTATTTTGGACGGCGTTAAAGTAGTTTCTTTGTAAGTTGTCGATGTTGAAGGTATATCTTGATTGGGTTCTAAAGATGTTGTATCCACATTAGTAGATGGATTATCAGATTCAATTCCATCTTGCTGCACTTTCCAACCACGCATCTTTTCACGAACTAAGAGGATTTTATCTTTCGACAATGCGATGGAATTTGAAACTTTAGCTTCTGAAAACTTCTTGTGCTGTTTTTTAGACATTTGTTGACGTTTCTTTGGTGTACTAAGTTGTTTTTTGATTTTATTTAGAAAGTCTTTCTTACTTTGTTCAAAGTGTTTGCCTTCTTTCGGATGTTCGTCTTGTGTAGGTTGATCTTTTGAAGAAACGTCACTCGTTATTTTGTTTGTTTCTTCTGCAGTTTGGTTTCCTTGACCTTCATTAGTATTTGGTACATCACTGGATAAAACGTTCATATCACTACTAGAACACAAAGGTCGTGGATCGGATTCCTCGTCGACCTCCATTTTGACTTTAACAGGTGAATCTATAGCCGCTGTTAATTCATTGGTAATAGCTGTTAAAGTTTTGGACAGCTCAGATTGCGTACTAGAATGACTACCGTTACCAGAGTCTACAGTATTCAGATCTGTGGTTAATGTATTGGTTTCAGGAATGGATCGTTCAGTTGTATTGTTCTGAGAAGAGACTGTGTTGTAATTGTTCGTACTTTGTACCGATGTAGTCGAGTGTGTGTCACAACTGCTGGCATTAGTGTAAACACTGCTAGTAGACGATGGAGGATGTGGTCCTGAACTACTAGACTTGTCAGCAGGGCTACTGCTTCTGTGCAACGCAACTTGTAATATTTCTACTCTTTTGTTTTTAGTTTGACCCATTTCATCTGAAATCTTCTTTTCTTTGGCTTGTAACGTTTCTAACTCGATAGTAAGAGCCTGCATTTTTATACGAGTACCTTTAATTTGATCTCGTATTTCATGAAGAGATTTTAATTGGTTTTGTTCCTGGTGTTCAAGACGCAATAACTCTTGTACTTCAAATCCTGGAAGATATGACACTGGCTGGCTGGAAGTTGAGCTTTCAAAACCTTTTCTTCTTTTTTGTTCAGGTTCAGATATGTCTTCACCTTTTCTCTTCGATGTCTGTTCATCAGACTGGGCAACACTGTCTTGGAAACTAGTAGTCACAGGGAGTGTAGGGTGTGTTGATACGTGCGGTTTGGATGGATTAAAGACACTTTTTTGAGTGCTGACAGGATACAAATCTCGTGGTGAAGCGGACTTTCTTTGAGTATCAACATGTTCCTGTAATCTGGAGACACCTCCAACGGATCGGTCCCTTTGATGTAACGATTGTCGAAAATGCGACTCCAAGGCAATAGCTGTCGCTTGTCTTCCCCTTTCCTCTGTTGATCTTTGGCCTAGGGGTTGCAGGGCTGGAGGACGGAAACCATTCCCATCTTTAGAATCGCCGTAGGTGCGTGGTTTAGGAGCTGGTATAGGCGGCCTGTCATGAAGGTATATTCCAGTATGCGACGTTGTCGTGGCTGGAAGGGATTCGAGTACAATATAGCGACCATCTCGTTCAGCACTATTTGGTCTTCTTTCTGGTACAGTTATTGATGAATATGCTTTACTTGTAGGATTATATACCGAATTATCTTCTTTATAGAATGCACTATCACGTTCCGTAGACATAGTCCTCATTTTAGTCCTAAGATCTGGAACGGTAAACTTAGAAATGAGCGCTTCTTTGTCAATAGCAGTACGCCCTAACTCGGTCATACCGTGTTGCTCTAAATGAACAGCCGCTGTATTCCTCTCTTGATTATTTGCGTTCATTTTGCCGATAGTTGCATGTCTAGAAGGCAGATACGCAGCACTGTTTAAGTCTATCATCTTTGGCTTTTCAGGCGATGTAGAATGCTTTGAAACAGGAATCGAGAAAGCATTGCCTACTTTGAATAAAGGCGAACGAGGAGCTACACGACTGTACATAGACGAAGGAAATGATTCATGTGAAGGCACTAATCCACCAGGTCGATCGTACATTGAAGGACCGATATTAGAAGGGTATGAATCCAAACTAATACTTCTTTGCTGTCGTATTCTAGCTGCTCGTAGAACATTCGGAGGTGGACCAAGTGATTTATAAGGTATAGAAGGAGGTTGCTCAAGTAATGGGTTTTCCAAAGACGACATTTCCTTTTTGGCTTCGACAAATCGATTTCTTGATGTACCCAAATTAGGCACGACGTTGGTAGCAGTAGGTGCAGTTTCTCCGGCTTTCTTTGTGGCGTACTTCATGGCTAATGCACGACGCACATTAGGTGGTAAATTTAATCTTGATAAATCTAAATTTGGAACAGACCCTGCAGCATCTCGGTAAGAAGATGGAGGCGTGCTTGTGGGAGAAACAGGTTCTTGTTTTGCCCTAAATGGTTTATCGTTGTGGTCTTTAGGCGACCATTGTGGAGGAGTTGTGTTTTTTACATGTAAAGCAAAGGATTGTTTATTATCTGCACGTGGTGAAACGGGAAGAATAATAGAAGACGTCGTTCTAGTCCATGAAGCAGAGCTTTCTTCCCTTGCACGAGGGTGCTTATCCAACCACTCTTGGTACAAACTAGATGAAGAATGTTGGCTTTGCATTCCCATGTGAGAGTGCGGTAATGACAGAAAATTGGTGCTCGCGCTGAGATCCATCATTTGGACCTTGTCTCCTGTGGTATTCCTTTCGTGTTCACCTTGACGATTTTCTGTACCATGGTATTGTTGATTAAACGACATGTTGTCCTGAGCTATTGTTGTCGTGCTAAGGTCTAGTGATAGTAAGGAAGTTGATGCGGGATGCTCATCTACTGGTTCACTCTTGATTAGATTACCTTGTGGAAACCTCTTGTGATAGCTGCAAAACCTACGATAGAAAACAAAAGAATATTTAACATTGGAGTCACAAAATTATCATCATTGAAATTATTGAAATCGGAGTCACAAAACTATCATTAAACATTTTATTGAAACAACGAATTCCAGGTCAGTTAATATCGTCTTTGCACAGTGTAAGCGACAATCCAGTGAAACGTATAAACATGTCCAACGCATTATTGGAATCAACAACTAAAACTGCAAAAATCATACAAACAGAATATGCTACAACTGCAAAATATGACCGTTTTACACTGCTTACTTTTCACTAATATAGACAATTGAACCGGCAAAGCATGTCATTGTACATTTTTTAACAACGAAGGCCCACCTCTTTCTCCATATTAAAAGCAAGTCATTCACCTTCAACATTTACACTGCTGATCGTCATATGACTAAAAATACTTTCCTGACGAGTTATTTAGGTAGTAAGATTTCTCGCTTTTCAAGTTGCTTTTGATTTAAAGCAATAGGATCTAGACTGTTTCATCGCTAACCCAAATCACTGAGCAACAAAGCAAATGGCGCAGACAATGTACGATCACTGCTCTATAAAAAGGTTTTTATAGTATGTTGGTCAAAAACCGTATCAAGTGCATGATGGTACATTCCGTTGAACTTCGAATAAGACAGACAGTTCGATTTACTTAATTTATTTTTGAATATTTATTTATTATCCACCTAATATCTGAACAATCTCATATCATATATTGGTTCAAACTCAGTTTGAAAATCAGTGAAAATCATACATTGTCATAGTTCCCTTACTCGAAGGAATGACAAGTTTTAAGAACATTTCCACTCGAGTATCAATGGCAATGGTCTTGAAGACGATGTCAAAACCGTTTATGGTTGACGGTTTTGTCAAGAACATATTATATTAAAATATATCGTTTTATTGCATCATTATTGGAAGATGCAATCAAACGATATATTTTAATATAATATATAATATGGTATAAAATTTCTGGTATGGTATAAAATGTTCTTGACAAAACTGTGTACACTGCTCCGTCAACCATAAACGGTTTTGACAGACTGAGTCACTTGAATGGAAGGTAGTTTTCATGTCAAGTTGTCATAACTCCACAACACAATTATAACTGAAGCTAAAGATAGTCAAACAATTTTGATTGTTATGACTTAACTGATAGTAAAAAAGGACCCAAATTTACTAAGAAATATTAGACTTTCAAGACCGATACCCGTCAAGAAGGGTACCTCTTCGAAGATGTAGATGCCTAAACTAGGATTGCTATTGTTACAGTCTTTTTTCATGCACGCCCGTGCATTTATTCTAAATGAATCATTGTTGTGGGAGAAATGATTGTTGTTATCTTTCAGTCTATTGAATGCGTGGGTAGGTGAACCCAATGATAACCTTGATCATATGTATGACAGAAATACAGTAAAATACCTCTAAAGGTTTACCCAAACGCCGATTTCAGTAGGTTGAAATATAAGTTATTTAATACAGAAAAGGAAGTTCAACCCCGTTTATAGTAACTGCTTTTCCTTAGTTTTGATTTCCTTTTTTGGTCACTTAAAAGAGATTTTATCTCAAGTTCGTTCGTGCTATTTATGTTAAACGACTATTTTTAACTTTATTTTGAGAAAAGTTATATTTAACTGCCGTATTTAGACGAAATAACGAAATAAACATTACTGACATTATACTGTACTACAACGATGATGGCGATGACAATGATGGCGATGACAATGACGATGATGGCGATGACAATGATGGCGATGACGATGATGGCGATGACGATGATGGCGATGACGATGATGGCGATGACAATGATGGCGATGACAATGATGACGATGACGATGATGGCGATGACAATGATGGCGATGACAATGATGGCGATGACAATGATGACGATGACGATGATGGCGATGACAATGATGACGATGACGATGATGGCGATGACAATGATGACGATGACGATGATGGCGATGACGATGACGATGATGGCGATGACAATGATGGCGATGGCGATGATGGCGATGACAATGACAATGATGACGATGACAATGATGGCGATGACAATGATGACGATGATGGCGATGACAATGATTATTATTTATTTCCTTGTTAATTGTTTGTGTTTATTTCACTTCCTCTCTTCTTAAAAACGCATTTAAAATTCTCAATGCTTTTTACATAATATAAAATGTCTATAAGATATAAAATGTCTATAAGATATAAAATGTATATAAAATGAAATCAATGAAAAAATGAAAAAAGAACGGAGAAATTTAAAAAAACTGTGTATGTACATATCAGTACTGATATGAATTGATTTATGTATTTATAAAAAAATACTTAAATATTTTAATTTAATACTGAATTACTGAATATATCTATTTTTTGTCTCTTTTCCTATTTACTTTTACTTTTATAAATTTTGTGTACTTTTTTGCTCTTTTTCGTTGTTGTTGTTGTTGGTGGTGGTGGTGGTGGTGGTGGTGGTGGTGATATTGTTGTTGTTGTTGTTGGTGGTGGTGGTGGTGGTGGTGGTGGTGTTACTGTTGTTCGTGTTGGTGGTGGTGGTGGTGATATTGTTGTTGTTGTTGGTGGTGGTGGTGGTGGTGGTGTTACTGTTGTTCGTGGTGGTGGTGGTGGTGGTGGTGATATTGTTGTTGTCGGTGGTAATATTGTTGGTGGTGTTGGTGTTACTGTTGTTCGTGTTGTTGTTGTTGGTAGTGGTAGTGGTGGTGGTGGTGGTGGTGGTGGTGGTGGTGGTGGTGGTGGTGGTGTTGGTGTTCCTGTTTTCAAATCATCTGCCAAGCTGATAGATCTATTAGATTAAGTTAAGATAGGACATGTGTTCGATAAAATTAGTGATCAGAAAGTTAATAATTAGTTTACATAGTTTATAATTAGTTCAAAAGCTGGAAGAAAATACCACTAGCTACCATGATTTTCTTTACATATATAAGGCTTTGATAAATCTTGACAACCAAATATGAAAATGGTTCATTAAAGCACGGTCAGTACTAATCCTAATTTAAGCCGTAATGCAGCTAATGACCCTTGAATACTGGTAATGGAGCTTGGAACAACTGGGGTGATGGTTTGAGTACGAATTAGCACAATTTAGCACAAACAATGGGTGCAGTTCAAACACTTTTCTTCCTTTCCTTTTTATTGTGTTTTAAGTTAACTATCCCAATCTTAGAACTATTGTTTGTTTCAAACATTCATATAAAAGGCTTCCTATCTCCGTGCATTTATACTGGGTTTATTATTATTCAAATTTAAGGGAAAAACTGTGCTTCATTGATTTTGAGTTTGTGCATAATATTTACAGTGGTGGTTATTTATTATCTCTTCTTTACCTATTTACAGTTTGATATTATTGCAAGTTATCTATTTAGTTTGGATTTAAAGCCGATTACGAGTTAGTTAGAAGTAAATATGGACGTACCTTTCTGATGTTTTTGCTGAGCATCTTACTCCATCAATGTGTATAAAAGTGCATTGAGCATTGTCCTCTTTCTCGCCTGCAAGTGTTAAAACACTGTTATAAGCAAATATAACACATTATCGACACCATATTGAACTACAATACGGAAATTTTACAAAATTTACAGAAATGTTTTGAACCACAATGTTTTATTCTGTAAGTTCACAAAACTTTTCTGCTTGAGTGAAAAGGTAGCATTAACATTACAGACATCTCAAGCAAAAGGACAAATGATGATGTTTTACGGATTGCTATAGTTTAGGGTTCTTTTTTACAGAAGAAAGGTTACCAAAGCTATTAATATACATACCAGTGAGTCCTTGTTTTTCTTCTATTGTTTCTTCATCACGACCGGAATCAACATGCTGCAAGCAAGAGTTTATGCATGTATTAATACTGAAGGTTGTGTTTTGAAATACTTTCTTTAGGATTGATCAAACAAGTACTTTAGTAAAGCTATCATTGTTCTGTGACATCCTTAGCATCTCTTAGGCAATCAAAAGGTTATCTAAACAGTCAGATAACTTAGCCTTTGTTGGTGTTCCAAATTTTTCGACTCAATCACGAACGATTGTGTACTGATTCATTAATAAACCCTTTATCCGTCAGTAATCATAATTTCGACAGACTTCAAACACTGTTTGGATGAACGTCTGTAATCTGTAAAGTCGGAGATGATTATCATTTTGCAAATAAATCTAATACAACGATGCGAGATCGGATTTGAAATATCGCTGATCGGTTTATAATAACATTTTGAACTAAGTAAAATTGAAACATTATTTACTCAAAATTGTACAAATAATTATGATAACGAACTTTAACATTTCAAATTATCATGCAAACGGAGTAATTGTACTTAAAAGTATAAATATAATATAATAAGTATAACTTTCCTCTTTAGCCAAGTACGTGACCTAACGAATCAATGCCGTTAGTCTAAGTTACGTATTGCCTTCGCGAGGAACACGTTTCTTCTTACCTTTTCAGCTGGTCCAGTATTGTCCTTGTTGGTCTTTGCCAAAACGCTAGCTCTTTCTTTATCACTGTATTGTGAAGATATTTCTGTGGGGTACGTGTCCTTATGGTTTAATGCTGATTTGGTTGAATTGAATTCCAATGTTCCAACGAGCGGAGTCCTGTCGAATGGTTGATATTGCGTGACGATAGCCGACGAACGAAGCGAGTGTGACAACAGAGCCGTATCGTCGCTTGACGAACGTGAACGAAGACGAGTGTTCGTTTTTAAGACATTGGGTTCTTTTCCATGTGTTGATTTGGGATCGTTTGTCGTTGAATTATTGTTCGATTCTAAAAGGAAGTGTGACTTTGTTGATGTACCAGCCTCATTATCCATTGTCATGTCAGAATCTTTCGAGTTTTCCTTAACATATGAAGACCGTGTACGTCTCTTACTTACAAACGGTACTTTCGGGTTAGCTTCTCGTTCGCTTTGATTCACATAAGGAACTCTACTGGTCATTTCAGTATAGGGATCCTGCGGATTTCCGTTGTCGTGACCTAGCGTTTTCGTTGAAGTTCCCACCTCTATTTCGTCAGCACCCTTCCCGACAATGGAATGATTGACGCCCCTCACATCTCTCTCCTGACTTGTTTTGTAACAAGTTGTTATCGTGCTATTAGTTTCTTGGGTATTGGTGGATATAACTTTCCTGCCGAGTGTCGAACGGTACGACTCAGATAACCACACGTATTTGCTTCGACTTCTTAGATTCCGAGAGAGTGTTTCCTCGTTTCCTGTATTATTTCGATTTGGTTCGGTTAACAAAGGTGGTGTTGTACCGGCTCTATCTTTTCCTGATTGTAGACCAGAATACTCGGATGACACACTTACATTGATTAATGGTGTTAAACTTCTACTCCGATCGATCGAATTCGACAGGTCTATACTAGATAAACCACAGTTAACTATGGATACACTATTATCGAACGATGTAGATGAACCTCGACTACTACGATTCTTCTTAACAATTCTTTTAGCAGCACGATATTGACGTGATTTGCGACCATTGTCATTATGCTCTTTGCCAGTGGGATCTCCTCGCGGTTGGTTCCATTGGTTCCGGCCACGCGTGTTTAGCTTTTCGTTAGCTTTAATTTGTGAATTATTCCCTCGTGTTTTTATCCTGTCATAAATGTTCGACTTTCCATCATTAACAAAGTTAACTTGAGAATTGGCATTGTTACTATCTCCCAATTCCGTCATCGTCCCAGAATTTTCGACCGGAAACGTGTTAAGTTGAAACGGAAGCTCTTGTTCTCTGTTGTGACGTTTATTCCGGTTCCGGTTCCTGTTCCGTGAATTTGGCCTATCAGGCCTCGCCCGAACATTCCATTGGTTTTGACGAGTGTTACGGGCGGATAGCTTACTTCGAAAGGTGATTGATTGATTTAATGCAGCATCTATAGGGGAATAGCTACGAGTTTGGTGATTGACAGATTGTTCTTTCTTCCATGTATTGTACCGATCTTGATGTAAATCACCATGGAGATGCTTGGTAAACAATAACAGCTCAACAAATGTTTCGTTACAAAGTGAACACTCGTGGACACAATCTCTGAGGTAAAAAAGGATAAACAACTTGAAAATACTAAACGGAATTGACAAAAACAATTAACGGATGTAAGATTTTTTTCACTAGAAAACAAAGCGTTTTTCTGACAATATAAGGGAATGAAATAAATCATGGGCGGATACAATTTTTTTTTGTATATAATTTAAGTTTTTTAAATAGCGTAAGGCGCATTTGATCATATACCCATGTTATTTGCGCCTAATAAGTAATAAATTATTATATCATTATTATAATTACGCATCACAGTCTTTTTTTACTTCTTATCCGTTATTCTTATTATCTTTTTTTTCAGCTAAAAAGGAAGATGACTAGTCACCGCCCTTGTAAATAAAGGAGAAAACCTGACAATACTGCCAATAATATACCTGAGGTTTTGATTAGTAGGGGGAAAAGGAAATGACATATATTTCTTGTTCTAAAAACAATTATTTCCTTGAAAACAGCAAGGTTTTAAAAATACCTTCGAAAATGTTAAATTGCTGCTAGAACTCAAAACAAAATCAAGTTTTGGAAAAATGGGAGATGAGTGAGACTGTGGGTAGAAAAACGATTTAGCAAAATATTTTTATTGGAAAGAATGATAATAGTCACTCCACATATGACCTATTTGGGAAACAACAACATTTTGTTATCATTTTATTCTATCTTTTCAACAGTATCTGCTAGTTTAAATAAAGCCCTGGAATAAAAGTGTTGTACAAAGAAAGATGTCTGATGAAAAATTGATCATGAGGACTCTGAAAGCATCTGAACTCTAGATGGGAGTTTCAATCCATGACCTTCCAGGGTCTAAAGGCCCGGGCAAATGGCTTCAACATTTGCTTCAACATTGGTTTTGTTGCTGTAGAATGGTTGTTGCAATTGAACTTTGTTGAACGTAGGGGGATCAACGGTTTCAATGACAATGTTGAAATGGGGTGGCAAACGGCTTCAACATTGCCATTCAACAAAATCAAACGGATGTTGAAGCAAATGTTGAAGCCATTTGCACAGGCCTTAATCATGCATTTTCTATTGTTCAATGTACATGGCTCTCCAAGGGAGGAAGAGTTTATTAAAGCAAGATACAATACAATAGAATTATGGTGATTTATTCAGGGTAGAGTAATAGAGAATATCAATGGATCAAATAATACAATGAGTTGTGAATTTAAAAAAAAACACAACTTCCATAAAGATGGATAAAATATTATAAAAAACTGAGATAGAATGCACATGTTGATTGGTCATAAAAACGTTTTTCATGTGAGCATGAAATACATACACACTCGCCAAGCGTGTGCGCTCATTCAATGGCCAGTTTTTTGTTGATTTTATCTTTTGCATGCTTATTGGTCAGTTTCCAGAAAATCCAAGGTAGGGGAAAATGGTATAGTCAAACAAATAAAATGACATTTTTTGTCCTTCTATTTGTAATTTGTCATTTTATTAAAAAAATGAAATATGTTGTCTGTGTTTTTCACTGGCTTATGAAAACCTTGATATGTTTGAGTAAAGAGGTATTTCATTCTTAAATTAATATTCATGTAAAATAGTAAATCCCAAAACAATATTCAAGGTGGCTGATTACTTTGAAAAGCTTGACGTTTATGAGCATGAAGCCTACAAAACTATGCCACTGAATTACCATAGCAACCTATGAACATTTGTCAAAATAAATTTTCAAAATAGTAAGATTTTTTACAATAAGTTTCACAGACTAAACAAAAAATAGATATTTTGTGTTTTTTAGAATATTTGTAAAATTTAGTGTAAACTTCATAATTGAATTATTGATTTGAATAAAGTTATGTCTTTCAGGATGAATAATATTACTTTAAAAATGAGCTCCAGACACCCAATTTTTAATTGCATATTTGAAATCAGCATGAAATTTCTGTTTACACAAGTTTCAACTTTCAAATTTCTGTAGTAGTCAGTCACCTTAAAATGTACTACATCAGTACTAAATATGTAGGAAAGCATATAATAATAAATAGACTATAAAATAGATTAACAAGATTGCTGACCTTCCTTTGGATTTGTTCAATTTACCATGATGAAGTATTGTCCAGGTGTGTTCTCTCAATTCCTAGAAGAAAAACACATAATTATATTTATTTTTATTTAATTTTATTAGCTTCAAACTAGGGTGGGCAGGGAACCCGCAACAGCAAGGCCAATTACTGCGGGCCCCTGTATCTTAAAATATTATTACAAAAACATTTAAAACAGCATGAGATGGGTGACATTAAGCTATGAGAAATGTTACATGATAAACACCGAGATAGTTTTCCAGCTACGTGGATCTTCAAGATCATATGATGTGGACAATTGATAATGGATAATGGAAATGAGAGATGAAACCCTTAGACATAATTGAATGAAAAGTTTAAACATGCAATGGTAGATATTGGCAGTTCTAAGCTGAAGAGTTGTAAATACCTTATTATAGGAAATTAACGCTTGGACATATTAACATACTTTAAATTCACGCAACCTAAATTAACATGATTCAGAGGGGGAAATGCTTTCAAATGAAGAAAATTAACGCGAAAAGGGGCTAAAGATTTTTAAAGGAAGGAAAATAACGCGATCGAGCCAAATTACAAATCAAAACAAAACGAAATCCGTAAGGGCGCATCTGATGTCCAGGAATATTTATCAGAAGATTCAAGTAATGACAATGAGATAGACCCGGAGGATGCACTGCAATTTGCAGGTCGTTTGACATTTAATCAGATTGTAGCCTTTTGCTGTAAAAATTTAAAATAATGTTTTTTAGATTAACATCCAACTTTATCATTTACGTTTTAATTAACGTTAAAGGAAATTCTCGCGAGCTAAATTAACGCGAATTTTTAAAATTTGCGTTAAATAGGTGAAGCGTTAATTTCCTATAATAAGGTAAACCCTTATAAAATTCATGAATAATTAATGAAAATTTTACCCTAAACAATTAAAAAATTTAACTGGACGAGTTTTGTAAATCTCACACCGATTTTATCCTGATTTGCATAAGTTTCAACTTGAATTTTCTCGGCCAGATTTCCTTTTATCTTGAAAATGTTAGCAAAATATGAAAGATTGTGTATCGCATACATATTGGTCGCTCATATTGTATATATTACAAACAAGATAAGAGCCTTGGTTGCTTCAAGTGGGATTGATGACAATGATGTTGATATGGTCATATAATAAATTATATTGTGATGTAGTTAGTCTGGATACTTTATGAAGATGAAAGCCAACGGGTGGGATATACAATACACTTTGAATTTGAATTATTGCTCTCTCAGACAGAGAAGTCAACTATGCATACATGTAAACATTCCAACATGGCTATTCATTTGATATCATGTGTATTTTGGAAGAGAGAGTGGGCTCTGCGTTTATTTGCTATACTGTATATTTACCAATGGATAGGTACTGCTGATGGATAGGTACTGCCGATGGATAGGTACATACTGCCATATATTTGCTATACTGTATATTATTTGACAATGGATAGGTACGGTTTTGGATAGGATATGGACTTGAAAATCTATTATTATTTATATTCAGTCCTTTAGCATAAATTACTTTGACTCTATGTTAGTTTTGACATATATAAAAACAATAATAAATAGATCCAGATGATTTTACGTACATAACACAGTAGGAATGAGTTTTTAGTGCAATTATCAACAAAGGAATATAAAGCACCAAATACAAAGATGTATCAAATATGAAACTTGTAAACAATACACTGTATCTTACAAAAACAAATAGCCAAGATAATCTCTATCTCTAATGTAAACTACTCATTCTCACATATGTGCAAAGCTGTTGGATTACATATTACAATCATAGTTAATAGTAAAATTAAAATAAACACAAACACTAAGTTATTCAACGCTAAACTTATCATAGTTAATATATTAATATAGTCCCTCAATGCTGTAACTGATATGGTACTAGCTACAATAAAATATTAATAATTATAATTTTTAGAATACCTCTTTTGTAGTAAAGTCAAGCTTGCAAAGGTTACAAAAGTAACCTGTACTTGATGTGGACATCGTTTCTTCAAAAGTAGTAGACATACTCTCCTGCTAGACTTGTTATAGGACGGTAGCTGAGACGATAGATTTATATACGGGACTTCTTCATGTGGGACGACTGTTATAACCGAACTCTACCTATGAAACACACCATTACTACCGAAGCGACTTACAACTGGAATGTGGATTTTCCAAGTACGATTAACCTTGTCAAATTTCCAATTCTACCACCAGGGTACAAGTTTATCTTGGGTGAGCACAGTGTCAAAGCGTTTATACAGTAGCAAACTCCAGTAAAAACTTAAAATAACGTGTTTTCAAGACCCTGCAGAAAATATCAGTGAATATAATATTCAGCCAACGTTAATTAACTCTCTTTTGTGTGAGAGAATTTAAAAGGCGCCAAAAGAGAGTTTTCTAACGTAAATTACCTCAAACGAGACTTGAGCAAACATTCGAAGTGTTTTGCGCGCTGCCATTTTGGAAAACGTGAATGAAATGCAGTTATCTTGGTCAGCGGTTTGTTGGGCTACTTAGTGTACCCCCCTCAGGATCAATAAGAATGGGATGATTTGAGCGCTAGCGACTGATATGAGATGTGTTATAACATGTTAAAATTTACACTTCTACAATTCAGATATTTATATCAAACTTTATCAAATTTTATGTCTTCTCTCAAGTTCAAGGGAGTATGGCAAAATACGTACACCCACAGTCCTCTTTTTTTCATTTAATTTCAATTTTTTTCTTAATAAGTGACCCCCCAACCCTTCTTCTTTTCTTTTTTTCTTTTTATAAAAAACTTCGCCGAACTGATAATGTCGCGATACATGTAGCCATGGAAAATATTAAATATTAGCAGTTTCGTTGTTGTTCATTGGTGAAACTTATTTATTTACTAATATCTTTGTTATTCAAATAATCAAAGGCAAAATATTTTTTGTGGTCAAGATAAAAACAGGATAAAAACTTGAAAACGAAACTTCCGAAAGGAAATGGGTGAAAATTTATTTTTAGTTCTGCGCATGTGCAGTGTCCACGAGTGATCGAATTACGTATGAAGAATTTTGCGAACGACGCCATATTTATTTGCGATCCAGAACAGAATGCGAGAACAAGGACTTCTTGATCATTAACCAAGTTTTTTCTTTCAAATATTTCAAGAGGGTTTTAAAAACGTCCAAGGCCTTGTAAATTAATCTGGAAGCCAGTCGTGTGTTCGCCAGAAATGGCTAGAAGTCATATCTTATCGGGCATTATATTGGCTTCCCTCTTCCAAGCCGTTTTTCTCAATGGAAACGATAAATGCCCGCAAATAAAAGTAAAGAAAGACCAAATTATTAGAACTAAAGAGTCTTTGGATAACGGGGCAAAGTATCTCGAAAAGAAAGTCGTCAAATCAGCGAAAGAATGCTACCAACTATGTTGCGGGCTTGAAGATTGTAATGTGGGAATGTTGTCATATAAAAACGACTCCTATGGACATCTTGTAAGAAATTGTTATCTCTTTGATTGTGGTCAGCCAAGTAAATGTACATTTTCTTCCTACAAACATTATGCGACTATATTGTTTGATGACAGAAAGAATGGCGATAAATCGACAAGAAGTGGAAATGGGGTGAATCAGGGTAATAATTTCCAGTCGAAACAAGACAAAAAGCGATTGGATCCAGGTATGGTACAAAACATATGCTACTTATATTACATAATTCATTTTAATTTGACAAAAAGCGTAAGGTCATTTTCTAGTCTAAATATTTCTACCCGTGTTTATTTATTATTATTTCCGAGATATTATTTCATCTCATGACGATGTTAATAACTATTATACAAAGAGTGATACCTTTTCGCGATGATTTTATTTATTACTCATTTGTTATTTCTGTGGTTGAGTGTTAATCCCTTCAAAAGCTTCCATACATTCTAATGATTTCGAATTAATCGAAAATTTACTCCTCAAAAAAAAAAAATGTAAATCAAGAGTCAACAAAATCCAATTATAACAGAGATTTTTCATGTGCATTACCATGGCAATGTATCAAAGGATTAAAAGTATAAGAATACGCTATTGTTATGTTTAAAACTCCAACAATAAGTATTTTTTTGGCTTTTAAAATTTAACATTGAAAAACATTTGAGGACGGTATATATGTATTTCGCAATAAATAATATTGAACTCAAAACACAATTGGGATAAAAAATGAAAGTTGCAATAAATATTATTAAGAGTATAAAGGCAATAGCTAGTGCTGAAACTAGTGTGGGTATATTCAACAATTTAATCATTAATCATAATTGAATATATTATTTGTACCATTGATTTTGAAAAAGTTGTTTAGTCTTTCATACTCAACAAACCTTTTTTGTAGTGAAATTAAAACCATTTCAGTGTAATGACTAACTTGTAATGAATGAAGTATTGATTGTGATGGAGTTCATCAGTAACACTCTTTGTTGTGGTCTTCAGTAGCTCTGACAAAGGCTTGACTGACAAAATATCTGTTGTATTTTTTTTATGTTCTACAAGCTAGTGACTATTCATGGTAAATTACTGTCACTTTTTTTAGAAATAGCAATGACAGTTACTCTTTTTCTATGCAGCTGCCGCTTTTCTAGAATTGTTGTATATCTTGTCAAAGCCAAATAACACATTGCTAACTTCATTTTGGTATAATCTGGTTATCTTGGTTGCATGTATGTATCAAATACAAATAATTTTTAATATATATCTAAAATCTTTCTATAGATTGTCCTCCTGATGCTCCGAGTGCTATGTGCTACTCTGACCCTTGTGTTACAGCAACCTGCCCTTCTCATCCCTGGGCTGTTTGTAAGCTTAGTACATGTGGGACTTGTCATGCAGTATTCGTTAATGATGATGGTGACAAAGTGAAATGTTATGGTAAGTAGAAAATAATGACTTCTATAACTTTTGTTATAGAAGAGAGAGCTTGGGATAAGACTAGCAGTAACAGTCAAATTGTCACAGTCCAGCCATTCATGATACCAACAAACAACATGCTACTGATCTTATATCCATGATGGATAACATTTATCATTTCAAAACCAATTTAATACACCATGCATAATAGTTCTATTTTGTCTGAAAAGTCAGATCATAACCCTCTTTGTAACAGTACATTACAATTTAAATGTGTGTGTGTTATTTTTGGAATATGCTAGTTGCTGTATTGTGTCTATTACAGCTTAAACATTATTCATGTATTTACAGATTATAGACACAAGCCAAAACCAGCTCATTCCAGCAGCAATAAATTTTCTGAATCCAACATCTTAAATGAAATAGAGCGTTTACACAACAAGGATTTACACAATCATCCTGTACAACATAAAGACCACAATACAGACCTAGAAACACGTCTTCACGACTACACTAAGCAGAAACCAGTATTGGACAGAAGTACAAGTACTTCAACATCTGAAGATAAAGCAGAAAAAAAGGAAACTAATCCTCCATTTCATGAATGGAGAAAGTTCATTGATAATAACCCAAAGTATGGAACAGCAAACCTTGCAACTGAAAAACCTACAGCAAAGCCAACCACATTCCATCACTGGAGGGAATTTATTGATAATAATCCCAAATACACAAAGCGCCCTGTAAAAACAAAAACCACAAGGAAACCAACACCCAAGACAACCCTCAAGTTGATAACCCATCATGTCATCACAAAGACCAAACCAGCAGTTACAGGTAAGATAACTGATACACTTTGAGATGATTGTTGAATAGTTAGAGTGAATAAATGGGTGGTGTAGTGGTTTTACTCCTCACCACTTTGTTCCGAGTTCAAACCTTGGCTCTGACATGGATTTGAGTTGAGTTTGTTTGATGTGTTGTTCTCTTCCATGCCAGAGTTTGTTGAGGTTCTCCTCCCTCGGCAAGGAACAACATGTGAATAGAGTTGTGTGCAAAATGTTTAATGTAGTGGTAATGATTGTTGGTCTTGAGTTTTCAAAATAATGATGTGATATTTAACATTACAATAATTGTTTAACTTAATATGTACTTTTATTGCAGTTGAAAAGCCAATCACCAATAGTCCACCTAAAGTCAATGATGAAAGCAACAGGGCTAGTAACATATCAGATGTAGTAGTCATTGAAACAAGTCATCTCCGTATAGTAGAGAACAAAGCAGTTGTGCCCCTGGCTATCTTCCTTGTGGTTTCTCTTGTCTTGCTTATTCTAGTGGTGTTACGACTTAGGGTGATGAAGAGTCGTTTAAGAAGGAAAGCATTTGCCACAGATGATGCAGATTACCTTATCAATGGAATGTATCTATAATTTTAAAATACAACTCTTATGCTAGTCATAATACCCTAATTTGCTCATTTTCTAACAAGATCTTATTAATATCAGACATTAAATTGCCCTTCATAATATTGCAGCCATTGAATATCAGACATGTAAAAGGCATTTTTCACTGCCATCAATCAAAATATAAAATGTAACAATTGATCGTTGGCAGCGTAGACCACCTTTTCCAAGTTGTTTGAACGTTGTTTAATTATGAAAGGCACTGTAAATCTCCATTAAATTATACACCAAACCAAAATATTGCAACCAAGTTGAAAAGCTATTGTTAATCAGCAACAAGTCTCTCAGATATGTCAAAACATGTTGTCGTTTGTGTGTTAGGGAGTAATGCTAGTAAACTATATCAAAACAACAGTTGTTTCTTTATCAATGTCAGACCATATGATATAACCCATAGGAGTCGATTCTTTCAAATGTAAATGTCTTAATATGTTCATAATAACAGAAAAGCACACTATGGATATCACTAGTGGTTAAATGCTTGTGTAAAATTATTTCTTGTTTCTGTACAATTATTGCTTTTGGCTAATCAAGTTATTCATAAATAGTCATGTTGTACACAAAAATACACCTCCACGCATGTAAACGGACCACTCTAGTGATTTTCATAGTATTTGTTATTACAATCATTTGAAATCCCATGTTAGCAAATTTATCTCACAAAAAAAACTTTACCATGATAAATGTTCAACACTCATTTCAATCCAGCGAAATGTTTTAAAATAGTAATATTTATTATAAATATATGCAGATACCAACATAATCAAGGACATACATTAAAACACTGATTGAGTAAATTCAAACAACTTTATACACATGTTGGCGTTTATCGTGGATGATTTGTTTCCATTCTTACCTTTACAGCGCGATGCACCTTACCATGGCCACCCAATTAAAGTTTTGTACAAGTTAGCTTAGTGTTCAAAAGTTTCTCTTTTCAAATTATTT